>CAJUYH010011781.1:0-10693 GCA_910591685.1 Galerucella tenella | reverse complement strand
CAGCAGATATAGTTTTCCTGGTTTCCTATATCATTGCACAGTTATACAATTGCAATTTACACATTTTTTCAAATATATTGTGGAGTCATTTAGAAACAGTTAGTTTCATTTAAAACCATATATGAATTTATGTTAATAACATTTTTTATATCTTTCACAAAGTAACAATAGCGATTATTGTGAAACCATCTAGGGGGAATTGAATAAAAAGCTTTTAATAAGCAAGGTACCTTTTGTCTATGTGAAGGTGCTAGTAGATCGCCAAAGGGAGATGCTAGGGGTTCTTCAAATGCTAAAAGTGCTATAGTTCTTTCTAATTCCGAGAGAACTGATGGATCTTCCTCTCCGGCTTCACTGAGATGACTTTGAGCAAAGGCAAGAGCTTCTTCTATCCTGTTATTTCTAATTAATTCTATTAAATGCAGTTGCTAAAATATAATAATTAATAAAATATTATATGAAAACTAGTTACTAGTTCTTAGTTATGTAAAAAACATTTATAAATTTTAAAGGAAATAAGAGCTTCAGGTACAGACCAAGTTTAATGGTTGATGATACCCATGTTTCTTGTACTGTTTTTTATTTCTAAATGCCACACCCTTCTTTCTTGAACATTTTCAATGAAAAAGCGTCCTCTCGTGAGATCTCGATAAATTTTACGGTTCTAGAGATAAAACTGCAAATAAAGTTCTGCATTTTTTATTGTATTACTTATAATGGTGATGTGAACCTCTTAATTTAATAAGATAAAAATACGAAAATAACAATAAGTAGCATAAAAATAATGTACATACAAATTTTAAGGAAGCTATAGAATAAAGTACACGCATATATCATATTTTGCTTAGATATTAATTTGTAATAGTAAAGTTGATATGAAAAATAACTAATAATAGGGAATAAACCAGTTTCCATTGGAAATTTCTACCAAATTTTAATAAAATTCAAATTTCAATGCATTTTCCGACCACCAACCGAGGATTTCCGAACGCTAACGATGATACAGGTCACAAAAAGCGTGATACACGAATAAGAACGGAAACAAATCGAGTGACGTCAACGGATGGGGCAGCCATCTTTATGACGTAAAGCGCGGTTTGGCGAACTTTCAAATTTTATGATTTTTAAAGTCGTTTTAAAAGTAAAGTTTATATTTTTTTGAAAAAATAGGCATGCAAGGTGTTATGAGACCTGATAAGTCGTCAATTCCCACCAATAGCAAAATTTATGCTTTTACCCTATTCTATCAATAATGTTAATATTAAAATGCCTTATGCTGAGTAGGAAGTTGTCAACTAAATTTCAATTCATGTGAATGTTGTTGTTTCTTTACACTTGAGAGAATGAATTGGTTCATATCTCTCAAACCTTAATGTATATTAGATGTCACAAGAGGATACTTTTTCTTCAGAATCATACAAGTAATTTAGGTAGAGCGTCATTAAAAAGGTTAAATTTTGATACATTTCCCAAAATTCAATTAACAATTGTTATACATAAAAAAAATATTTTTTAATTGTAACTAAGAGAAATTTCATATGAATCAAGTGCTATCATTATTTTAAGCCACTCAGCTATTCGCTCCAACTAATGGGAAAATATTCTCTCAAGAAAAAATGAAACCACACTGACTGTCAAAACAATCTGGCCACTAAAAATTGTTCACATCTTAAAAAGTTACCTATTTAATTGTAGGTTAATTTCTTTGTATTAATATGGAGGTTAAAATTTTGATATAGAGTTAAAATATGAAATTATTCAGGGTAAATAAATGTGGAGATGTTTTTTACTCAGCATTTTCATGCACCCTGTAGTATGCAGCAGCCGCACAGTGTTTGTTTTTTTAACCACATCTTCCCAATTGGTTAGGCTAATGGAACCGCAAGGATCCGCAGTCAATATCACAACCTCACACACACAACCACATCTTCCCAGTTAAGAAGATTATAGTTTTGACATTGAAATGTATTTTTTATAACTTTTGTTGAGAATAGTACATACAACTGCTTTGGAAAGATTTCCTTCAAATGCATGTGTAGCTCCTTTAATAATAAACATGATAAACAATGTAAATAGAAAGCTGAAATATCCATAAAGTGCTTGATTTAATTGTAGTAGCTGTGTCTTATATGATGTTTGTAATTTTGAGTAAGAAAGATTTTCACATTTATTTTCCCTGTAAACTTTCATAACTAACTGCACATCGAAATTGCAAGCACAAAATAGCTACAGAAGAATTCACCTACAGTTCACAAATAAATCAAAGTAGTGTATAATTCTAATGGTTGCATTTTTTTTGATAACTAAACCTTACTTGCAAGTGAAAATATAAATATCTGTCATTATCTAGTAGCTCAGGATGTAGCTGGTTGATTAAAGCAGTAGCTTCTTGAATTTTTCCTGTCATTATAGCATCCCTAATTCTGATTCGATCATCTAAAGAATGAAGTTCTACAGTAGGTATTACTCCAGATTCTTGTTGGAATTTCTCTGCCGCTTCTTTAAAACCCTCTAAAACAAAGCAAGTACTGATGAGATTGATAGTTTATACCAATGAACATGAATGTAGGTAATTGAAGAGTTGTTATAAGTATGTTTGCAATAATAATAAATCAATATATTTAATAATTTAAACATATTCACATGTCAGAAACTGTGAATTTAATATTTTTAAGAATTGAGGGTGTTAAAAACTAAAAAACAATAAAATCCAGAATAGCATCAATACAAAATATTGTATATCATAAGTGTGTCTATGTCAAGGTACTTGATAAAGAACATGTTATTCACACTATATTAATGTGACAGTATCTTACATATTTACAACAGTATCAGTTGATTAAGTCTTCCACTTGTGGGCAATCCATCTCCCCAATATTCCAAGTTTGTAACTTCTACATATAAGATTTGTATTTTTTTGCTTATAAATTTCAATAGACCAATATTTTTGTGGAGAATATACCAAATTTTTATAATTGATTTATCATTTACATAAATATTAGCTGGTTTCAAATGATTCACAAAAAGGTTAACAATTCAAATAAATAAATATTCAGTAAACCCTCCTACCATTTGAAGGTGTAGGGTACAGAGCAATTATATACATATAAGTTTGGCTTGGTCATAATAAAATGAATCTTGTACAAAAATGAAGGTAAGTAAGTAATTATATTATTTCTAGCGTAAAAGTACAAGTAGGTAATTGTGAAAACTATATTTAGACTAACAAATTGTACTAATCACAATCAAATCTCAATTTTTTAGATCAACTCATTGAGATCAACTTTACTTTTTCATGGGAATGCATTAAGACAATATTCAGCACTTTTTCTAATAAAAATAATCATAATTTGCACATTGTTTGCTCCAATACACTAACGTTATTAAAACAAAGAACTATTTTGATAATCAAGTTTTTATCACTGTTTCAAATTAAAACAATTTACAGAAAGTTTCAAATTTAATTTAGAAGTACCAGTTTCATTATCTAGAATTCGATATAATTAAAGTGATATATTGTTACGCGTAATTTGATACACTTACTCATTTTCGAAAAATTAGGTTGACCCCTGTTCCAAATATCGTTTTTAAACATTCCCAAGCTCAGGATAAATTAAACTGTACCTGTGACTAGATAATTCATGATAAGATGGTTCATATTGCTACGGCCGAGATCGTTGTCCTCTAGTATCAACAACCACTCTTCCCTTGTTGGAATTGGTACGTCGTGTTCGTGTTTGTCTGTGTTGTAGCTCATTATATTTTTCTTTTATTTATTTTAGACAAAGTGAAAACATCTACAAGTCAACAAAAAGTCATATTGTTAGGTTGGTAAAATGACGTTGGCAAGTACAAAATGACAGAAATGGGAATTGGTACCTACTGCATTATCGTTTCCATGGATACAAGTCTGCTGTGCACAGTGCTGTATCTAACAATATTTTCAAAAGGGTTTTCAAATGATTTGGTCGTTCTATCACTATTTTCTGTTGAAATATTGGTTTTTGGAAAAGTAAAACAAAAATAGTAGACATTATCTATAATAACTGTTTATTGCTATGCACTAAGATATGAAAAAAATTATTATTAACTATTATCTCTCACTAAATATTTTCTCTTATTTTTACCTATATCATTTTAAAAGTGTCCAAAATGCAGATAGAACGCATTTACGGATTAGTAACTGTGTAATGGTAGTTTACATACCTACCCAGATAGAATTAGGTATTATGTTGATAGCGAAGATATTGCTTTGACACATAAAAAAAACTTTACGGATGAGATTTGCATGCTATTTCATCATTATTTTTGTGGAATTTGTTATGAATTTATTTTACTCAGTGATGACTCATGTATTTTTATACATTTTGTACACTTCCCGGGCTACAAGAATAGGTACCTATGAAGCAAAAGATAACCAAACTTTATCATATTAGACAAATAAATCGAGATTCTAGGTACCTACCTATATGAAATTTGGTTGATATGAAACAGTTAATATCTTTAGAGGCTTTTAACATTCTCAATAAAGTATTGTACTGTACCTACATTGTTTCACCTTGTTGGTAAATGATCAAAAGTTACAACAGAGAAAAAAATGTTTCTGCTAACAAAGGTGAAGCAAGATAGGTAGGTAAATCCTGTTCCACCAAATCAGTCGAATCCTATATTTTTCCAAATTTATTTAGACTTTCGTAAATACTATCAGCTGGTTTAGTTTATGCGAAAAGTGTGTTTAGAGCTGTGCAATGAGAAAATATTGTCAATTTTTCATCAAATTTAATCAACCCTTTAATTTCAAACTTGCCAATGAAGTTTATAATCTGTGATATGATTCCTCAGTCAGCTCATGTGGTCTTTGGTCTGCTCATAGTAGGTATATATAGCAATGTGATCCGCCGATTCACCTGTTTTTAGACAGAGACTACACACAGCTACGATTATAGTTTAGCTTACAGTGTCCAGTAAAAACTCCCCTTATAGACTTGATCTCCTCCCTTTCATCAAGACTTCTTCTTTGAGTTTTGAAAGTAGCTATTTGACTCACATGGGCTGGCACCGGGGATGATTTTATAGCCTTTCTGGCGGTCTTCTACTTTAAAAATACAAATTTTAAGATGAAATGGAACAATTTTAGATTCACTCGTTTGATAAAGCTACTGTACAAGTTAAATTGAACATTAGTTCAAATAAAATGAATATTTAAACAAATCAAATTGTTTTATTTCATCCCTCAGTATTTATCTTCATCAAGTACCTAAAGGCCTCATCTATTTATTGCAGAAAAATCTGAAAAAAATTTTTCTCAAATTGGAGGGGAGAGAAAAAATAAATTCATTCATCAACAGGTATTTCATAGTCGTGGACAAAATCTAGTATTCTAGTCGCATGCAATGGATATCATTCACCGAAGGATAGGCTAATCAGTTATTTAAATAAAAACTATGTACTGTCACCCATTTGGATTTCGTGAAGACTTGTCAACTGCCAAACTGTTGACAATAGTAGATTTGGCCTTAGTATCTTCGACTTCGATGATCATTTTTTTTGGGCCGAGATGGGAAACTCATGTTCGACAACCAGTACCTAGACAGTGTTGGACTCATCCCCACGGAGATGCCTACCAACCAAACCCACTTCAAACTTGCCGTTACTCCCGCCTTGGAATCACTACCCTAGCATACTTCAAGACGGGTGGCGGTCCCTCACACACTCTCCGTCATCTTCTTCCTTCTATCACTCCTACCTCTCATATGCCATAACGAGTCCTTCTCTTTCCCTAATCATGCTCTCTACTACGCCATATTTTCCCAATACACCGTCTCTCCCAGTTTATTTTCCAACTCTTTCAAAACTTCTTCGTTCTTCCAACATCTAAACACGCTCTGTGAGCACCTGCGTCAAGAAGTAGTTCACCTCTCCGAATTTCCGGTCCACCCAATTTCCCCTGGTCCCAATCGCTCCTTTTAGCGCGACCTCATACTCATCCCACCTTCTCTCCATTTCCTCATCCATCCATTCCTGTACTTCCTCTTTGTTCGCACCCCTCCAGCGTTTCTGTCTTGCTCTAGCTATCAAGTCCAATGGATAGGACCGTGACAGCACTGCTGCTGCCCCCTCCGCCTTTCTTTCTATCTTCACCTCTCCCTTTGCCGTACATACCAGACAGACATCGTCCGCATACACCGCATTCCTCTTCACATGCTATCCCACAAACTTCATCAAACACACACTTCCAAAGGGTTGGTCCCAGAACTGAGCCCTGGGGCACTCCAATCTCCGTCCCATACCTTCTCCCCCTAGTGTCCACTATCGCACGCCCCGTCAGGTAGTCCTCTACTGGATTAACTAGCCCCACCCTACTCCAAGCATTTCCCGATCCCTAGCAACTAAGCTGAGAGAACCCGGCGAAACCTCCCTACAACATGCCGGACTCCATTGTATCTGATCATTCTTCCCTAGCTACTCATGGGACTCATATGGATACCACTAAAAACAATTCCATGTATCCAAAGGTCAGCCTGGAGGTGAATCTCCATCCTCCAATATGCAAATGGATTAGGGAGAAATTTCTGTAGGGGATAAAAGCTCATCAGAAGATCTCACCACCGGTTTAGGGAGTGTAGACAATCCCTTACTTTCGGCAGCGCAAAGACGTAAACGTGCGATTGAGGAAGCAAAAGCCAGTGGAGCAGAGATTAGACCTAGAAAACCAAGGTCTGATCGCAAATCCAGATTTGGTAAAACTACATCAGCCGCAACACCGTCAGTACCATCCGATTTTGGAGCAAAAGTGCAGGGTAAAAGATTTCGCTCTGAAATTAGCACTCCCTCTCTGGATAACCAGGGTGAGGAAAAACGAGTAGGTGTTAAATTCCAGGGCAGCCCCTTGAACAACGTACAATTACAGGCTCTTTCCTCCATCAAAATGGGTATTGCCTTGGGGAGTTATCCAGATGTGAAACACTCACCTGAAAAAGCCAACCAGGTTCAAATGGCCTTAACCAGAGAGATCTGTAAATGGCCGCAGTTCATAGGAACCTACGCCCAAACAGGGGTTGTGGTCCGCGCAAAACAGTCTTCCTGGAGGTGAAAGAACTCTCCAAAATCGTCCAATCTCTGGAAATTTGGAATACGGGTTTGAAAATTGAGGGTTCGAGAATTCTAGGAAACCATCCTGGAGCAAAGGGAACTACTAATTCATCCACTTATTTATCAGTACATGGATTATCAAGCCAATTCAGTCTCATCTGATCACATGCTAGTCAAATACTATAAGTGAATTTCCCTTAATTTATAAAGAACAACAAAATTAAAAAATAATAATAATGGACTTAAATACGTGAAAAGATTTTTATTTGCTTTTAAATCGAAGGTATAAATAAATCTTTCATGCTATACCCATTAAAAAATCATTGAAATCAAGATTTCCTCCATCCTCTGATTCACCATTAGTTTTCAAATCATTTAAAATATCGCGAATAATGGAATACTGCTTCTGTTGATTTTCCATGACGTATCTTATGATGGCTTTGATATTCCAGAAATCCATCTTCATCATGATTTTGAACATTAGTAGTACAATCATCATCCACCAAAGTATCAGCTGATAAATTATCAATACATTCGTGATCAACACTATATACTCATTCTAACTGAATTTGCGTTTTGACAATCAGTTAATCAGCATCTTCATTATCTTGTTTTACTTTAACTCCAGTTGATTTCAGGCATCCAGTCAAAAGCTGAACAAATTTATGTCATTTACAAATATTTGATACAAAATTGGTTTGTCTTAATCTTACAAGCATATTTTCGTTGAAATCTATATCTGCTAGGTACAACATCATTTTTTTGTTTTCGACATATTTTATAATATTTGACTACGAATTATTCATTGTTTTATGTTTTATCGTGAGACCATGTGACTCAGCGAAGCATAAACCCACCGTAGACAAAGAATAAAAAAGATGATTACAACGCATGGTTTTCAGAATAGTATATAAATCTGATCTGATAATCTGGTGATAATACATCTTCAAACGCTATTTAAAAAGCAAGCTCTCCATCGTATTTAATGATAGACAAATCAGTTGAAACAGAAAAATAGTTTACATTAACAAATTTAGTGTCAATATGAAGCTGCCAGAGCCCCAGTGTTCTGCTTCAATATATTGAAGAGCTATTGTTACCATTTCAAAATATTGTAGGAATAATTTGGCTGTTGGGCCGTTTTATTTTAATGAATTTAACTGACTCAAGGAAATGTTTGTCATTTGATTTGAAGTGATATTATTTCGACCAGAGTTGTAGTTAGTTGCTGTCACAAGAAAATGTCATATTTCTTACGATCAATAAATGAGAGTTCATCAACCATAATATATTGTAACGTTTATTCTAATTTATATTTACAATTAATTTATATCTACAGATTTATATTCAAATACAGTCCTTATTTAATAATTTATATATCACACTAAACACACACTAACTAATTTATATGAGAGTCACTTTATAAACACTTTATCGAGGCGCGATTGCTTTCTTTCAGTATCAACACTAACTGACTAACTGACTCGCTGCGATGTTCGTCGCCTATTTATACTCGCACGTATGTTTTTCTAGAAACCTCTAGAGCTCGAAGTTTTGGCGAATGCGCCGGGTTTTTCTAGATGTTTTGTATTCCAGATCATTCTTGAAAATACGGCGGAGGAGCCATAGTCGTATCATATGGGAATTTCACTGGGGGCACTAATTGAGCACATTAATGCAGCAGCTCGCGTAACAATATCTATATAAGCACTTTCTGATTGCTGTGTACCTATCTATGTTAGGGATGTGGTGGCGTAATACTCGCGAGAAAGTTTTTCCACTCATCATACTTGTCACAGATTCTGTGGCATATATACAGTAGGTACCCCAGATATAGGGTCTATTGAATAAAAAAAAGTATTGGCTTCTACTTCCTCTTATTTAACTATTTTCTTAGTATAAATTGAATAAAAGGTCAGTGACTACTTTATGTAAAAGGGATTACTTATGGCCATAAGCAAACTCTTCTGGTTTGAAGTAGTTACTTAAAATTTTTCCAGTACTAGCTTACTTTTATTTGAATAAAAATAAGATCTGTAGATTAGTAAGTAATAACTTGACGATTCTTAAGGTACCTATAAAGCATCTTTTTTTCTACGGTAGATGCTAGTATATTGTTAAACATGGTGGACTTCCTAAATGTTCGTAAGAAGAACTATAGGAAGAGAAGAAGCATCAGCCCAAGCAAATCTAGGCACTTGTTGCGTTTTGAAAGTGAAAGTGTAGACTATATTTCGGATTATTTTTTAACAGAGAAAGATGAATCCAGAGGACGTGCACTTGCATCTCGGCAAAAGATGGAGATATTCCTACGATATGATACCGGATTTCAAACAGGTATTGGTGAAGATTTTGGCGTTCATCATACTACAGTATGCATAACCATAGCTGATTGTATATTAGAAAAGGCTCACCATTGGATAAAATTTCCATCTAATCTAGATGCCATGGAAGAAGCAAGAGTTAAATGGTCGAATCGATTCCAAATTCCTACAGTCATTGGTGATGTAGATTGCACTCATGTTCAAATTAAAAAACCACCAGAATTTGGCGATGATTTTATTAACAGAAAAATGAATTGATTACAAGTGTAGACGCTCAATGGCCTGGAAGTGTTCACGATTCTAGAATTTGGAAACAAAGTTCCGTATATGAAAATGTGGCAAGGTAATTTCTGCCTTCTCGGAGATAGTGGATATGGAATTGCTCCTTGGCTATTAACACCTTTTAAAAATCCTCAAAACCGAATTGAAGAATTATTCAATATCACTCACTCCAAGGAAAGAGTTGTAATGAGAGAGTTTTTGGACAAGTAAAGCAAAGGTTTCCCATTCTAAGACACAAGGTTAAAACATCTTTGTCAAAAGTTCCAAAAATTATTGTTTGCTGTGCTGTTTTACATAACATTAGCAAGCATTTACGAGATGATTTTGAGTTTGCATTAGATGAAGTGGAAAGAAAAAAGTAAACACTTGTAAATATAAGTAAGTACTTATAAGTAATCACTCAAAATTCAAAAGATTTTTCCAGTATTTATTTTCGAGAGAGTTCTAGTTTTTATTCAAATAAAAATAAGGATTAGCTTCTACTTAGAAGTTTTAGCTTTTTCTTATAAGTTATGACTTTTATTCAATAAACCCATAATCTGATCCACTTCCGTCTATTATATTACCTATTGGGTCTATTGAATAAAAAAAAGTATTGGCTCCTACTTCCTCTTATTTAAGTATTTTCTTAGTATTCGCGAAAAATTTTCCGATAGTGGGCGCTGCAGTTTATGTCAAAGCTGTCAGTGGAATGGGGAAAACAAAAACAATGCTAACCCCCATTTGTTTCAATACACGTAGTGTAATGGCGATTTGGTTTGTTTTCCCCATTTCAATTTTGCTCGTTTTCGCGAATAAATTGAATAAAAGGTCAGTGACTACTTCATGTAAAGGGGATTACTTATGGTTTGAAGTAGTAACTTAAAATATAAGGATTTTTCCAGTACTGGCTTATTTTTATTTGAATAAAAATAAGATCTGTCTTAAATTAGAATAGAATAGAATAGAATAGAATAGAATAGAATAGTTTATTGTTCTTTTATACAACGTACATG
>CAJUYH010011780.1:0-10694 GCA_910591685.1 Galerucella tenella | reverse complement strand
TTATGCAATTTGTTATAAGGGGTGACGGCAAACATTTTTGAAGATCATCCGTTAATACCTTAAGGGTATTGTTAGCCCTTTTGGTGTCCTCGCTTTTTAAATTATACCTCAATTTAGATTCATCCAGATGTGCATTATGGTCTTCCTCAATAGAATTTTTTTCATCTAGAGTCAAATTATTTTTTAATTTTGCTTGAAAATGATCACATGTGTCACACGTGTCTATTTCTGGTGGTTTGAAATTCAACTTAAATTTTTTGTTGAACACATCGTAGTAGAGCCATTTTTTAGCTATTAACAAAGGGTTGAAATCATTTTCATTACAATCCTCTACATACAGTTCATACATTTTCTCTATGTTCAGGTGCGGACCCAAATACTTCATATCACTCTTTTCCCTAGTGTAATGACTGCTATAATTTGGGAAGGAAGAGATGTGTCTCACTACACTTTCAACAGTGTCATTATGTGTTTTATTGACGGGAGTTTGCTTACCCCTTTGATCGATTTTTACAATTCCACCTGGTTCAATATTTTTTAAAACATTAACTACCACGGTGTTTGATATAGATAGTGTATTTAAAAACATAAGTTTACATACTCTAGTTCGTATGCCTTTTATTGTAAAATAATATTGTAAAGTATTTTGTTTTGACTTATTGGAGGCAAGGTCTCGTTTTCTTGAACGGACAGTACTATGCTTCTCTACACATGAAACAATGAATTGCCGTTTTGTGTCACTTCCCTTCTCCTGACTCCAGTATGCATTAAAGATCTCCTGTCTGTCACTTTGTAATAATTTTTCAGAACATTTCAGTCTGCAAGAACAAGGAGGTTTAATAATTCTGGCAGGGACAACTTTACCCTTTTTACTAATATATTCTTCACCTGCAGAATATTTACGTTTCTGAATATTACATGCCCATTCGCTGGTATGAACGACACGTTTTTTACCTATCTGAGCAGAAATAGATTTAGTTTTCACTTTTCTCCTTACGCCTACTGTTCCTTGCAAATCTAGGCCTACTTGATTTTCTGCAATATTTTCATTGTCGCTGCTTGAATTTAAGTCTTCCTCAGGTAAACGTAGCTCATGTCCATTTGAGTTTGTTTTAG
Source organism: Galerucella tenella (assembly GCA_910591685.1). Taxonomy (NCBI): domain Eukaryota; kingdom Metazoa; phylum Arthropoda; class Insecta; order Coleoptera; family Chrysomelidae; genus Galerucella; species Galerucella tenella. The sequence goes on along the minus strand of CAJUYH010011780.1, from coordinate 9,578 downwards.
CACTAGTTTTATTTCTACTGACCTCATTTTGTATTTCATTAAATACAGGGACATTATCACTGGAATTCGTTTCAGAGCTTGGAGGTTCATAATTTTTGTCCCGATCAGAATCATCATCATCTTCGTCGAAACTCAAGTCATCTCCATTATCCTCTTCATTTTCAACATCCTTGATGTTTGTATGATTTGGTTCTGAAATAAAACAAGTCTTATAATATAACATGTAAAACATAATATTTTGAAGTTTAGGTTCATAACAAAACATTACATTAACTGTTTGAGGTTATGTATATCACATTAAAAATAATGAGCAAAACAGTAGCTTACCTGTAGTAGAATCTTTTTTAGAACTTTTCAATAGTTCCAGAATCTTTCTCCCACGAGAATTAGGGTTCATTATTCTTACTATTACTAAACAAGAGCAAATATTATGACTTAAAATACATCCAACTATAAGGTTTTTTTAGCGAGTGACTGGTCATAAAAAGTTAATACCGATCAATTTTTTGCCACGAACGGTAAATACCGAAATGTCAAATCAGTGACCGCGGTAATAACTTCAGTTACCATAGTCCATAGGTGGGTAACTGGCAGTGGTTATAACCCCCACTTTTGTTTTAAAACGTGAATAACCGCCTGTTACCGCAAGTAACCGCTGGGTTTTAACCAGCAGCTCGCTAAAAAACCCTTTATGTAAACTCATCAGAACTGTCAAAAGTACTCTTAGTTCACTAACAATCCGCCAGGCTGTGTAGAGGTATACAACACTATGTCCAGTAGTAATTCACATGCTTCAGAGGGATAAAACACCAAGTCCACATGGTGTTCTATCCCTCTAAATGAAAGTGGACTTGGTGTTGTTTTAAAACATGCTATATCCGGTTCTAACTGGTTTTGGACATAGTGCTCTATTCCTCTAAGAAATATGAGAAAAGCTGATTTTAACTCTGTAATAAAGTCAATATGGAAAAAAATGGACATAGTGTTGTATCCCTCCGAGGTACAGATATAATTAGGAAAGATCTAACAATCTTAAACAGAGGCACGGAGCCGACATTTATTAACGCCCGTAGCCAAACATTAATAGATATTACGCTGGCGACAGCCAAAATATCAAACAAAATTCAGGACTGGCAAGTGTCGGATCATATTTCTATGTCAGACCACCGCTGGCTGACCTATACGGTAAGCCAGGATCTCAGGACCACTGTAAAATCCCGTGACCCGAAGAGGACGGATGTAGCTCTCTACAATCGACTCTTAGAAGGTGCTCTGCGGGAAACAGAGGTCCTGACTCCCAGCAATAATGAGGAACTGGAAAGGTACACAGTATCTATCCAAAACAAAATAGACATTGCCTATAAGGAATCCTGTCCTATGAGGATGGTTCAGACAGGTGGCACGACCAATACCTGGTGGTGCCCTGAACTGGAACACCTCAGAAAGACAGCGAGAACGACCTTTAACAAGGCAAAACGAACAAAACTCGAAGAGGACTGGGGAATGTATAAAGCCAACCTCAAAGAGTTCAAGAAAGTCTGCAGACAAAAGCAAAGAGAAGCCTGGAGAGCCTATTGTGAGGCAGTCGAAGACTTCCCACAAATTTCTAGGCTACAGAAGGCACTCTCAAACGACCACCATAAGAGTATCGGCATCCTGACAAGGGAAAATGGCGACAAGGCCGCCAACCTTCAAGAGAGCGCTGAGATTCTTATGGAAACTCACTTCCCAGGTTCTGTCTTTCCTGGAACGTCAAACTGGACGGAAGTACCAACAACACCCTCACAATACGACTGGCAATCTGCTAGTGCAGTAATTGATGAGGACAAGATAAGGTGGGCCATATCGGGCTTCTCCCCCTTCAAGTCACCAGGACCTGACGGAATAAGACCAGCCCTACTTCAATGGGGAATGGATATTCTTATGCCGCACCTGGTTGGAATTTTCAGAGCCTCTTTAGCTCTGAGGTATATTCCCAGTAAGTGGAGAGAAGTACGAGTGGTATTTATACCCAAACCAGGTAGGATGGACTACACCTTACCAAAAGCATTCCGACCAATTAGTCTCACATCGTTCTTTTTAAAAACGATGGAGAGGTTATGCGAGCGGTATATAAGAGATGAAGTGCTAGTTCACAACCCACTTCATCCAAATCAGCATGCATATACTCCGGGAAGGTCCACTGATTCGGCCCTTCACCAAGTGGTCGGCAGAATCGAAAGATCATTGGACAACAAAGAATCCACCCTGGGTATATTCATAGATATTGAGGGAGCGTTTGATAAAACAACCTTTCCAACAATTACCCAACAACTCAACTCCAGGAATGTACCTCTGGTAGTAGGAGAATGGATACTCAAGATGCTCTCTAGTAGAGCAATAAGTATCAATGTAGAAGACATCACAGTAAGAGGACTGGTCATGAGGGGATGTCCACAAGGAGGAGTCCTATCACCCCTTCTGTGGAACATAGTCCTAGACACCCTGATTAATCACCTCAACAACAATGGATTCTACACAATTGCATACGCAGATGACATAGTTATCTTGCAGACTGGCAAATTTGTGAACACACTGTGCGACAGAGCGCAGGATGGGCTTAAATTAATTGAAAAATGGTGTAAGGAACACTCACTTTCGATCAATCCCAGAAAGACTGAGATGGTCCTTTTCACCAGGAAAAGAAGTTTATCGGGTTTGAAACCTCCCGAAATCTTCAAAAGCAAACTAAACTTTTCGGAAGAGGTGAAATACCTTGGTATTACCCTCGACAGGAAACTAACATGGAACTCTCATCTACACAACAGAGCAAAAAGAGCATATGTGGCTTATGAACAGTGTCGGAGGACAGTGGGACGCACATGGGGTCTGTCACCCCGTGTGGTCACCTGGATCTACACTGCAATAATAAGACCCATGTTAACGTATGGAGCAATTGCATGGGGACCGAAAGTTCTACAAGCAACGGCCATCCAAAAATTATATCAAATACAGCGAATGGCTTGTCTGAACATCACAGGAGCCATGAGAACAACACCAACCGCAGCAATGGAACTAATTACTGGTCTGACCCCTCTGGACTTGCACGTCAAGGAGGTTGCGTTAATGGCCATGGTACGATTGCGCACGGCTGGTGTAAACCCCGAAGTAGGAGTGGGCCAATTGAGGTTGAGCCTATGGCAGGAAGCGCTCACTGCGCTACCTCTGCTGCAGGCAGCCAACGATGCAATTGAACCCAGGTTTCTGTTTAACAAACCCTACAAAATTCAAATAAAACAGAACACAGAACCAGACGCTGCAAATGCAATACGCATTTATACAGATGGTTCAAAAATGAAAGAAGGCTCAGGATGTGGAGTTTACTCGAGAGCATTGAGCCTCAAGATTAAGTGGGGAATGGGAAACAATACCAGCGTGGTTCAAACAGAACTGGCTGGTATCTCAATTGCCACAAAAGAACTAACCAGACGAGGAATTTCTGGCAAAACCATGATAATCTGCACTGATAGTAGACAAGCCCTATTAGCCTTGAACAGACAACGTGTTATATCGAGGCTAGTACTAGAGTGCCACCAAGATTTAGCTGACGCCTCGGCAGATAACAATATTATCCTGAGGTGGGTTAAAGGGCACGACAGGAGTAAAGGAAATCGCATTGCTGATTCTTTAGCCAGGGAAGCCGCTGGACTGAAAATTCTAGGACCCAGTGACACCTACGGCTTAACGACTTCGACAATTGCGGAACTAGCCAAACGTTACACCCATGCTCAATCCCTTAAGAGATGGGATGGAATCAAAGGATGCAGTCTTGCCAGGATCACCCTGGGCGACCCTGGAAAGCTGGCGCCGAAGAAATATTTGGCGATGACCAGGAAAAACCTACGTTTAACAGTAGGATTTCTGACTGGTCACTGTCAACTAAGGAAACACCTCCATACTATGGGGTTAGTGGACACACCTCTATGCAGGATGTGTGAACAGGAAGATGAAACTGTCAGGCATGTCTTATGCGAGTGTCCGGAGTTATCGTCAATAAGAGAGTGTGTGTTCGGTGAGTCTTGGCCTACACCTGCCGATATAAAGGAGATGTCTCCTAGTGACCTGACCACCTTCCTGAGAAGGACAGGATGGACAATGACCTAGGAGGACAACTCCTCGGGAGGATGTACAATGGGTCACATGTGGCCTAAGTGCTGTGAGCCTACACACTCACCCTCCCCACTCTACAGATACAGATAGGCAACATTTAATACAAGTCTTACAATACGAAATCCATTATATGAATGTCCGTGATACAAAATGGCGAAAGACAAACACTATAAGCGTCTGTCTGATATCAAAGTTCAATTCTTTGCACTAAATCGGTAAGTTCATTTAACCTGTTTTATATATATATAATGAAAATAGTTTTAAATACCTTATTCACTGTATAGTCATTCACGTCAATGATTGGTTTTTTTTATTTTATTCTAGGTTACCTCCTGGAAAATACCACACAATTTGTCCAGCTTGCACAATGTCAGGAATCGATGCTATATTTCGTCCATATCAATACATTTCAGTCAAATCACAAAATCCAAAGCTTTCAAATTCCTCCTTATGATGTGTATATCTGCTTGTTTTATATATAATTAATTAGATAATAAGCACAATGTATTTCTTTCTTTAATTCTGATATCAAATTGTTGTTTCCCAAAGGTTTTAATTAATTTTTTTAATAATAATTCTGTTCTTCAAAATTTATCTGCTACTCAAAAAGAAAAGTACCTAGTGACTAGCATGTATAATCAACAACTTTTTACATTCAATTTTTATCATTAGCAATCTACTTGTCGCTGATCAAAGTTTGTTGAATACATTCCACCAATCAGATTTGATTATCAAAATATTTCTTGAAAGATTTCACTTCAAATAGTAGATTGTCTGTCCATCATTTGAAAATACCCTGTTTTGAGTTTCTTCAATGATTTTAATTCATATTTTCTCTCTCAAATTATATTTCAATCAGTTTACAAAATGACATTTCCAATTTTATAAAATAAAATATTCAGAATGTCAAACCGTTCTACAAATGTCACATTCCATAGAGTTAATGCTTTCATTTTACTTCTGTTTTAAATACTTATTTGAAATCTTCTTAATAATTATACAAATAGATCCTTCATATGCTTTCTCTATTGAATAGTACATGGTACAGATTGTCTCCTTTTTAGATAATTTTAAAAAAATTCAAATTCAAAAAAATTTAATTACTTGAAATATGCAATCTATTATTTTATATTTAATATACAGAGTGTTGTAGGTTTATTTCTATATTAATATATATACCTATCATACAAGGACATCATATATACTTAAACTTAATAAACAAAAAAATCTACATCTAATGCACTCCATCAAAAAAATATTTTTTAACATTGAAGAATTAATAATTACTTATCACAGTATCAACAACAAAAAACAATAAAATAGAAATAAAGCGTATGTTTGAGATCAATAATTTAAATAAAATATTACTAAAGGAGAATAACAAAAAATTATACAAAAAACAAATTTTGAATATATCAAAATTTCAAGACTTATTTCTGTTTTCAAAAATGTCTACAAGCCTGTTCATGGTTTTGTTGAGTTCATCTATTCTTCGCATCTTCTCTTGATGCCGTCTTTCAGCAGCATCTGCTTTGGCTTTCCTTTTATTTTGAAAGTTGCTGGTGCTTTTTATTTCCACATTATTTTGTGAAGTACTGGGAATGGATTCTGTTTCTGTTGCCACTTGTAGTCCTTGTAAACTAGAAAAAGTGGCAGGAGCAACTACTTCTGGTGTTTTAGACAATATTTCATCTAAGGCAAGAAAAAATTTCCAAGGTTTGGCACTTTTGCCTGTTTGCTTATTTCTAAGTTTGACTTCAACATATTTCTTTTTCAAATTTTTCCACTTGTTTTCTGCTTGAATTGGAGTACAAGGACATTTGATTTTTTCCTCTATTTCTTTTGCAATTTTTGTTCAAATTTTCTTTTTAATTGTAGTTTCCATTAAATTTTCGTTTTTTTTATACAGCGATATCAATAGCATGATATTGCATTCTGTTCAAAGTTTGACTACAACAATAATTCATTATTTAAAAACATTTTAATATCGAGCAGAAGATTCCTAATAGAAATCAATAATATCAGTTTATTATCGTATACTGCATAGACCAATTTCTACTGCAAGTTTAACATCTAAAGGCGGCGCCAGGCATTCGGCGAGTACCGAGCGACTCCTCGCCAAGTAGCAAGTAGTGTGGACGGGTTCATCGCTACTTGCCGATGACCAATTTTAGTCTTTGTGCAGTGCTCGCGTAGTTCCCGTTGTTTGTCGGTCCTTTGAAGCAACATCAGAGGAAACTAGTATTGGCCGTATAACGCTCTGAATCCGCATCCACATATGGCGAATATCTGGTTTAGGTGCTTGTCATTTGGTGATTACTCCGCGCACACCTTGCCGAGTAACCCAACTACTTGCCACTCTGCGAGCAGTCGCTCGATACTCGCCGAATGCCGCATGTCTGGCGCCGCCTTAAAATTATGAGAATTAAGACTACTTATTAATAATAATACTATTCACCATCATCTACTGTCTGCTTATTTTCACACATTATGCTGTTTCCATTTTTATTTTCATCAGCACAAAATTGTTTGCATACTAACTCTGCATCATCGTCTGTTTGGTCAGTTCCTTCCTTAGTATTTTGATTGTTTACTTTTTCTTCAGCAAAAAAATATACAACCTCTACATATCCCATTCTATAGTGAGGATCTGAGGAATAAATGTTTTGATTAACTAGTGAGAACAATATTTGTTAAGTGAAAGAAAATATTGTCCCAGCATTTCAAATTTTAAATTGGTTAACCAGTAACCTAACCATATATTTTTGTAGCTGCAATTTCTTTAAGGACAACAAAAACTATTTTATACCCTACAAATTTCTACATTGTTTTATTACTATTTAGCTTGAAAATATCAATTATGGTGCACACCATCACGCTCACGCTAACCCTGCCAATAATGTTTTTGCTACTATTATTGCTCTTCTATATATTACATTACAATCCTAGCTTATAAGTATTATAATGACCATCAATGCTGGGAAAATATCGTATTTTATTTAATAAATCATGTTACGTTCTAAATATTGGAAAACAATATCATAGATTTACTATTTGGTTGAATATTCACCTGTTATGAGCTGTTGACGGGTTTCATAATCCGTCTGCACGCTGAACCTAACATTAGCATATTCTAATTCAAATGGGAATATTTCATCGTTGCATGCCATTTTTTAAAACTTATACAAATGAACACAAAACTCAAATTAAAAAAATGAGGTTATATTTATATACATATCAAATCTCAGTTTAACTCGATTTTAGTCGAGTGTGAAAAGTTTAAAACCATTTTAACTCTGATAGAATTATCGTACAGAGATCAGTTCAGAAAAGTGTGAAAAGTTCTGAATTAAAAGACGCTTCGGGTTGAAAAGTTAGAAAAGTGCGTGATTATCGTACTCAGCTATAGTAGATCAAATCTCTGGTAAAATGTGGAATAAAATATTTCATTTCATGACACTCTAACAATATGATAGTCTACTAGAAATGGAATCCAGTAGAGTGCACGTTCCAGGAACGGTTTTTATTGGGATAGCGCTTTTTTCGCTTATTTTGGAAATGATGTTAATAAAACGCGTTTGTTGTTACTTTTTTTTGTATGATTATTTTTGTTTTCAAAATATGTATGACTCAGTTTGGTAATTTTATGTATTGAAGTTTGTATCGATTAACAACTATTCCAATGATAAATCATAAGAAAACCTGGATAAAAACTTATGATGCTATCCTGATATCGCAGGTGATGGATTATTGGAAAATTCTCTTTCTAACATTGGTAACCAAATTTGACTACATTCGGCTGGAATACTAGCTACACATTTATCTGCATTGAAGCACTTTCTTTGATTTTTTGTCTTTTATTATTGGACTCTTTCAATATTATTTTTGTCGAATCCCATTGAATTTTATGGCCCTCTTTCCAAGCATGTTTACAAATACCTGACTTAAAGAACTCCCTATCTTTGATATATTTTTTATGTTCACTTATTCGGACTTTCAATGGTCTAGATATTTCACCTAAATAGAATTTGTCGCATTCACAAGATATCTGATATATGCAATTTTTTGGAGATTGTTCTTCATTTTTTGGTTTTGTTTTTGTTAGTATAGATCTCAACGTATTGTTAGATTTGAAGCAAGTTCGAATATTGAATTGATTACCAATTTTCTCAATTCTTTCCGATAAACCCTTAACATACGGTATTGTCAAGTTTTTAAGATTTATGTTAGCTGAATTAATAATATTATTGTTATTATTAAGGGGTATTAACAATGGGCCCTTCTCTATATTCTTAATTTCTTTATTTACAAATTCTGCCGGGTAATTATTGGCATTTAAAACATTTCTTAGTAGAGGTTCCTCCTTTGTGAAATGATTATCGTTAGAACAAATGATTCTGGCCCTATCGTATGAAGATCTTACTACCCCTTTTTTAACGCTTATAGCATGATTTTATTCAAAATTCAAATACCTATTAGTGTGTGTTGGCTTGCGATAAACACTTGTTTCATACCCTGTAGGTGTTTTATTGATAAGAACATCTGAAAATGGCAAAAAATTGTTATTTTCAATTTCAATTTCAAATTTTATAGATTTTTCTCCTTCATTTATATACGTTAAAAAATCATTCAGAGATACTAAGTCATAAGGCCATATTGCAAAAATGTCGTCTACATATCTCCACCAGACAATTGGTTTTAATTTTTGATTATTTACTATTTTGGCTTCAAAATTTTTCATGTAAATATTCGATAGAATTGGTGAGAGGCAAGAGCCCATCGCAAGACCAATATTCTGTTCATAAAAATCATTATTGAACTGAAAATATGTTTTTGTTATACATAATTTTAATAATTCTATTATTGCTGCTACTCTCAATTTTTTCCTTTCTGTGAGGGTCTGATCTATTTCAAACAGAGTCATACATATTTAGAAAACAAAAATAATCATACACAAAAAAGTAACAACAACCGCGTTCTATTAACAACATTTCCAAAATAAGCGAAAAAAAGCGCTATCCAAAAACCGTTCCTGGAACGTGCACTTCACTGGATTCCATTTCTAGTAGACTATCATATCGTTAGATTGTCATAAAATGAAATATTCTATTTCACATTTTACCAGAGATGTGATTGATTGTAGAGTTGTCATATTTTTTTTGTTGTGTCAAATAGGGACCAAAAATTATTTTATCACTAGTTAATCTTTACAACGGTAGCTGGAACGCTACCGAAACGTCGAAATAAAAAGAAATAGAAAACTTTATTGTGAATAGATGAGGCTTTTACTTGATGTAGATCCATAGTAAGTTATGAAATCAAACAATTTTATTTTGTTAAACCCACATTAATTAAACTTAAAGTGACGCGTTTCGCTAACACAGTAGCTTTTTCAAACGAATGGAGGTATAATGAGAAACTTTCAATTT
>CAJUYH010011779.1:0-10694 GCA_910591685.1 Galerucella tenella | reverse complement strand
GTGGTCAGACTGTGTAAAGCTATCGTGGGGTAGAATATCGCCCTGTATATATAGAAGCTCGGATTACCAGTGTAACAATTAAGTTTAATAGCACACAAACTGAGTTGTATGTACAGAAAAGTTTTTTCAATTGAGGAAAACAACTTAAACGGAAAGGAAACATTAATCTTTCTGTGTTCCTTTTTTTGCAGTTCCTTCGGTTAGAACAAAGGCACTCTTGAATTAATGAGGTAAATTAAGCAAATTGAGACATAAGAGAGTACGTTTTCGAGATAAATAAGTTGAGGATATAAAAATTATTTCTCGAAATTTAAACTTGTGCCATGATAGACGTTTTTGTTGGTTCAATTTGCTTTAAATCGATGGGTAGCGCGAGGAAGGACTAAAATTATAGCCCTTCCATAACAATGATGCAATTACTATTAAGGGCACAAGTAAGATCCTAATTGATCCTTCGATAAAAATATTAAATACTAATTGTTTACAATTAAAAATTTTGTATCCTGATTATCTTGATCGTGGTATTAATTTGTAATTTCATTCATTCATACGTATGGGTTGGGCTCAACAGCCCATGCACTTGAATTGAATCTTTGTACCATTACCCATGTTATCTACCTACGTCCATTCCAGAAGCTTCGTGTCTTCTATATAGGCCACCAGTTTATCTGGAGAAATCTTCATTAGTTGTGATGGTTGTATTATTTCCACTCCAAGGTGCTTCCGTCTGAGTCCTTGTAAGTTCTCACAGAACTGTGAGTAGGTGTTTCAACGTAGAGTTCACATTTTCTGCACATGGGTTCACTAACTTTGCCCATTCTGTGCAGAAGCTTCCTCATGGTACAGTGTCCAGTCACCAGGTCGGTAACTGTCTCCAAATTTCTCTTACCCAGTTTTAACAGTCTGGACGAGAGTTTCTTGTCTAACTTATCCAGTTGAATGCCTGCGTAAGTATTACTTCGCTACCCCATACAGGGCCATGATCCGGGATAGAGAGTCCTGGGAAAAAGAGAGGAATACACAGCCTAATGGGACCGTCTGGTACAGAGATGGCTCATGCTCCGGTGATAGAGCATGGGCTGGAATTTACTCCAGGAACCCAAGAACACAAGTTTGTGTACCATTGGGTGATGGTGTATCTGCATATCAGGCCGAGATATATGCTATCTTGGAATGTGCGCAGATAAACCTAGACAGAGGTTATGTGGATCGACGCATAACCATATACTCCGACAGTCAGGCAGCAATTAAAGCCCTGAGTGGGTATACCAGCAACTCAGGACTTGCTAACGAGTGTCGAGAACGACTTGCTAATCTTGCAAGGCGGAACGTGGTGCGGCTAGAATGGATTCCAGTCTACTCTGGTTTTGAAGGCAAAGAGATGGCGGATGCACTGGCTGTGGAAGGGGCGGCAGCTCCTTTCTGCGGCCCGGGCCCTACCCTGGGCCTAACCAAACAAAAAATACGTAAGGAGACGAAGAAGTGGCTGAGGAATCAGCACCTCGCTCATTGGAATGCTCTGCAGGGTCCTGGACAATCCAAACTTCTACTGAAGGGATGGACTGATGGACACGCTGGGGCAGCCACTGAACTACCAAGGAGTAGGCTAAGGAAGATAGCAGGACTCCTAACAGGGCACTGCTGTATGAGGAAACACCTCCACAACTTAGGAGTAGAGGAAAGTTCCCTATGTAGGGGTTGCGGCATGGCTGATGAAACGTCAGTTCATGTTCTCTTAGACTGTCCACACTGGGCTGTACTGGAGACACAAGCAGACATCCTTTGAAAAAGGTTGTGGCCTTTATTGAAGGGCTCGGCTTCATGGATGTCTAGGTAGCAGGAATGGCACAATGGGCCCGCCAGTGGCCTCAGTGCCGGAATCTGGCCGATGCACTGGCTGCGGAAGGGGCGGCAGCTCCTTTTTGCGGCCCGGGCCCGACCCTGTGCCTAACAAAACAAAGAATACGCAAGGAGACGAAGAAGTGGCTGAGGAATCAGCACCTCGCTCATTGGAATGCTCTGCAGGGCCCTAGACAATCCAAACTTCTACTGAAGAGATGGACTGATGGACACGCTAGGGCAGCTACTGAACTACCAAGGAGTAGGCTAAGGAAGATAGCAGGACTCCTAACAGGGCACTGCTGTATGAGGAAACACCTCCACAACTTAGGATTAGAGGAAAGTTCCCTATGTAGGGGTTGCGGCATGACTGACGAAACGTCAGTCCACACTGGGCTGTACAACGCAGGCGAATCTTCGGAGTCCCTGTTATGGCCCCTGGAGACACAAGCAGACATCCATTGAAAAAGGTTGTGGCCTTTATTGAAGGGCTCGGCTTCATGGATGTCTAGGTAGCACGAATGGTACAATGGGCCCGCCAGTGGCCTCAGTGCCGGAGCCTTGGCTTGAGTTTGTCGAGGACAAGACTCGCCTGCACATTTAGTAGTAGTATCCAGTTAACTCTTAGTATGGAGGTGTCCTTGTGTTAGCCTCCATTTGAGTTGTTGTTCCTTACCTAGCCAGTTCCCAACCTCCCCTCTTATGTTATCCTTTGTGATTCCACAAAACGGTTCTGGACCTGTGAAGGCACCTTAAGAACCTCCTTGGGCTAGCTGGTCTGCCATTTCATTCTCTGCAATCCCCTCATGTGCCGGCACCCAGCATGTTAAGGGATTCTTCATTTTGTTGTAATTTCATATAAAACATATGCAAAATTTCTGATTATTCTGAGTGGATTGAAATTAATTGGAAATTTTCCATTATTTACAGGTCAAATTGATAATAATTACTTATCTTATCTCAACAATGTTGTGAAATAATTTTAAATATTAACAAAATTCATGTTATTGTTATAGGCGAGGAGCCACCAATCCTGAAATCTCTGTATCAAGCTTAATAAAAATTCTTTACGGGTAAAAATCATTGGAAAACAGGATTTTTTTCTTAATGCATATACAGGGTGTTTCTAAATTCATTCATCATTCATGAGGTGATTGCTCGTATGGAATTGAGGTGGGTCATTTCCATAACAAAATTTCCTCAGCCCAGCCCTTTCCGAGACATCACCCTTAAAAGATGGTGACAAAAATTGAGTTTTTATATTTTTTTCTAAAATTTCAGTTCCAATTTGACCCACCACTTCCTCTTCTCACAAACAATCTTAAAAAATCATGTAATTTTGTTTTTAATGGGTTGAAAAGTATAATCTAGTCAACTGACGTACTTGACATGTTTCATCAAAAAGTAAATTCTTTTTAATGGCAGAAGGCGTCGTGTTTAGCCTCGGAAGTCGTTTATTAAGAATTAACTGAAAGCGAACGCAAATTTACTAAACAAAGAACAAGGATTCGTTTATGGAAATTGATGGGACTTATTAAAAATTAAAAATATCAATTATTATCAATTCACGAGTAGGGTCCTTTAAAAGGAAGAAAATAAATGCTTAAGGATTGTAATGAAAGTATAATATAGTTCTAATTAGTAACAACCACATCTAGGGATACAGGATATTGATTTCGGTTTAAGGAGAGACATGGAAATGAAACAAAATCTATAGTTTGGCAAGTTTATCTGAAGCTACGGGGCATCGGTAAGAGGCGAGGAAACATGGCGCATATCTGTCAAAAACGTACAAATGGCGTACGGTACCTATTTTACCAAGTGAAACTGAAAATACAAAGGTCACTGACAATACCAACGCCACTGGATAAATCAATATCAGTCACTTGACGAAGTGAGAGGAAAGAACACACGCACGCGCTTGCTAATAAGAAGAAGTCAGCTGGTCACGCCTTTAGATAAAAATCACCAATTATGTAATTCGGAGGGTGTGGTACAACGCAGCCAGAGCTTGAAGAAGCCCATAACAAATTTGGAAAAGTGCTCATCTTTTAATATTCATAAATTGAAAAAATAATGTTAATAGAAAAAATCCAAGGGAACAAGCACATTAAAGAATGAAAGTTTAATCATATTGTTAATAATAAAAAGTCCATTTTCTCTAATTATTATCACTAAATACTTAGCACTTTAGCTTTTTCATAGTTAAACGTGGCAATATCGAATGTTTTCGTCTGCATTCCTTTCACGGTTTCAGATGAACTTGCCAAAGTATAGATTTCGAAAAGTTAATTTCAAAAATGTTAAATGTCACTATAAATTTTGTAAACATGATGGCTCAAAAATGAAAGAAGGCTCAGGATGTGGAGTCCTATTAGCCTTGAACGAACAACGTGTTATATCGGGGCTAGTACCTACTAGAGTGCCACCAAGATTTAGTTAACACCTCGGCAGATAACAATATTATCCTTAGGTGGGTTGAAGGGCACGACAAGAGTAAAGCTAATCGCATTGCCGATTCTTCAGCCAGGGAAGCGGCTGGACTAAAAATTTTAGAACCCAGTGACTCCTACTGCCTGTCGACTTCGACAATTGCGGAACTAGCCAAACGTTACACCCATGCTCAATCCCTTAAGAGATGGGATGGAATCAAAGGATGAAGTCTTGCCAGGATCACCCTAGTTAACCCTGGAAAGTTGGCGCCGAAGAAATATTTGGCGATGACCAGGAAAAACCTACGTTCAACAGTAGGATTTCTGACTGGTCACTGTCAACTAAGGAAACACCTCCATACTATGGGGCTAGTGGACACACCTCTATGCAGGATGTGTGAACAGGAAGTTGAAACTGTCAAGCATGTCTTATGCGAGTGTCCGGAGTTATCGTCGATAAGAGAGTGTGTGTTCGGTGAGTCTTGGTCTACACCTGCCGATATAAAGGGATGTCTCCTAGTGACCTGTCCACCTTCCTGAGAAGGACAGGATGGACGATGACCCAGGAGGACAACTCCGCGGTACAATGGGTCACATGTGGCCTAAGTGCTGTGAGCCTACACTACCCTCCCTACTTTACAGATACAGAGCTTTTTCAATGAAAATATTTTTTGTAAAAACTTTCCAAAAAATCTCTCCCTGTGTATTAATTTTTTTCGTTTTAACAACGAGGAAATATATTTTTCATTCAAAACAAATCGGCATTTAGGTCAACTTTCACAAACGCTAGAAATATAATCATTGTAATGCATAACATTTTTCAAATTACAACTGATACAAGAAGCGTGAATAGCCAGGAGCGTACATTGATTTTTTTTTATCTCAGGATATGACTTTTATAATAATTGAAATTATTTATTTTTCACCATCATTTTTAAGGAACGTACTAAGATTATCCGTCTACGGATATCTTCGGTTATTTTACAAATTCACGACCTTATGTGAAGTAAACATTTTATTACGTAACAATGCGGTAGTTGGAAAGAACTAGTACTTATAATCAGACAAGATAAATGTTGTAAACACTATAATTTTCTCATAATATTACAAAAATTGCAACAACGCAATATATTATATTATAATTTATTTATGATACTTATATAGAGTGCTCCGTAAATAATAGATATGGTAGATCGTTAAAATACATTTGAAATACCGTAATACAATTTTCCTCTAATCTAATTAGTTTCTGTGATACAGGATGATAAAGGGAGGACAAGTTTTTGTTAAACTACTATGTCTAGATTCTGAAAATATTTGTATTTGTTCCTTATTGACCTAGGTTAATGATACTGATATAAACCATGGTGTATATACAATTTTCTCCACTACTAGCTAAATTTAAGACAAAAATTAATTCACAAACGCAACACGAGAAGCGTTTACCCCGTCGTCTGTCTGACAAGTACACTGTAAGTTTTCGATAATATTAAGAACGTACTACTATCCCTGAATTATCAAAATATTCGAATTTGTCCATTATTGACCTAGGTTAACAAGAGAAAAAAATATATAACTCCACAGCTAGTAATGGAAAAAAGTATTTTTTCTAATTTTGACATATAAAGTGACACTTTTTAAAACTGATTGACATTATGAAACGTCTTACTTTTTGTAACTTGTTGCATAAAGTAAAATTTTATGCAATTGGTGACGAAAAATGTATTTCAAAATTAGTGACAAAAACAATTATTCTATATATTAAACTGTTATAATACAAGTTAAAAACATAAATTATAAATTAATTAATTATTATAAATATTGATAACACAATTATTGCAATTATTCAAAATAATTCCCGACGACATATTTTTTTCATTGCTCGAACTTGCTGTTATCTGAGAAGCGGCGCACATTGCATTAAATGTTTCAACCAATATTTCTTGCGCTATAAGTTTTTTATTATTCATGGAATTTTCAACATATCCCTCCGCAACAGAGGTAGATTTCCAATCTCCATGCCCCTTTAATTTTAAAATATCAGCGCCACTGTCTGCTAGGAAAGTGGCAGAGCTTCTTCTGAAGCAGTGGCCAGTATATAGAACAGAATTTGAAAGACCAAGAAATTGTGCAATAACTTTTGGCAGACTGCTAAATGTGTTAATTCCCACAGGATTTCTGGTACATTTTCCATTCGCATATTTTACAAAAAATCTGTTGTATTTAAGAACCTGGGGACGCAACTTAATATATTTTCTTAATATTTCAACAATATTCATATTTTCAATGTCTCCAGTGGTAATTGCAAACTGCCGTATAACTTTTGTTTTTGAAGGTGGGATATCAACACGAAAATGGCTTCATTCGTCTATAACATTTTCAACTGGAAGAAATGTTAATTCTGCTTTTCTGCATGCTCCTGCCATTCCAATTTTCATTGCAACCTTAGCCATTGAGTATTCTTTGTCATCAGCTTCCACTAAAAATTTGGCAAAATCTTCTTTAATAAAAACTTTCGACTTTTTAGCACTGTACCCTTCCGCTTGCCTTTTAATATATGCTACCAAATTTGTATATTTTTTAATATCAATATTCCTTTTCAGATTTAGTTCAGACTTTAACATTGAGTAAAGTGTCCATAATGTGGAAACTTTTAGATCTTTCTTACCCTCAAAATATGCAAGTAAAACTTTCTCATTAACATGTTTAATTTTCTTCTCATCACACCACGTAACAAATTTTTCGTATGCCAAATCATAAACTGCCTTTGACTTTTTGGGAATTACTGATAATAGAGCATTACCTGCTGCCTCTTCAATATCGCTTGGTAGCTCTTCAGAACTTGAATCACTCAATTAAAAAAAATAAAACTAAAAATATATCAATCTCGCTAAAAACCTTTCGTCTAGACTTTTTTACAAAATGTCAAACTGACAACTAACATGAAGTAACAGCAACAAACTAAATTTATGTTTTCCAAATTTTTATCAACAGTAAAAACAGAAGAGTTTTTTTTTATCGGATAAATTTCTCTTTGCAACGAAACAGTTTTGCCAATCACTAATTTTACGAGAAAAACTGACATGATAAAATTTTATCTAATGTCAGAAATTTATCCGATAAAAGAAAAGCTCGAGTGTTTTTTGGCAAGATAAATTAACGACAGAATATATGGATGAACAACAAAAATAATTATCTTTATTAACTTGCGACTCATTGTCATTGTGTAAAAGTGACGTCCGCTTACTAGATATTGAGGAAGAGGAGTTTTTATCGCACCTTTTTTATCGATGTCAAAGTGACAATTACATTTCCAGGTATATGACATTTTAACATTGGAGTTAATTTATCAAAGGTAATACCACGAGTGCTTCAAATTTTATCGATAATTTTTTCTTTTTCACGAAAACTTGTTTATTTGGCAAGAATATGAAAACAAACCGATTGATAAAATCCCTCGTCCTAACGGACTCGTGATAAAATCACGAGTCCGTTAGGACGAGGGATTTTATCTAAATTCGGTTTGTTTGAATGTTTTTGCCTCAAATAAACAAGTTTGAGTGATGAAAATAAAAAATTATGTGATAAAATTTGAAGAGCGAGTTGTATTTGGGAAGATTATTTTTTTCATAAATTCAAAATTTTGTATTACCTGAATGTTTAATATTCTCTTGGGTGATGGCACTCAATCGGCTTGTGTTCATTTTTCAATAAACTTCGAAGCTCTTTTAGTTGTCAATAATGACAAATTCAAAGTAAAATTTTGACGTTTCGATGTAAACAAGGTTTTATCGATGAGGAAGCAGAATTATCAGTATAATACCGAATGATTGGCTAGTATAATGTATTGCTATTGGTTGAAACCACCAAAATGTCAGATTTTGACAAGTGAAAAAAATAATCACTTATAATTGCACAAGTGGTTTGTATTTTATCGGGTAAATTTGGGTTGTTTAATGAGAAACTGTTTCCTAGCAATTTGACGAGAATAAATGTCAACTATTTATGCATAGGCATATTTATGCGATTTTTTATACATATGCATTAAATTGTCAATTATATTAAATTCTATTTTTTTATTACTTTCTTCAAAATTAGAAAAAATCTTGTAAGCAATACGTTACGAAATGAAATGTTGTGTAACTTGTGAGTTTTTGCGAAACTCACTTCGTTAGTTCCGCAAAAATCTCACGCGTTACACAAAATTAGGCATTTCGTATTTGATGGCATAAATAGCTATTATTATCATCAACAAATTTTAAACTAACAATAAATAGTATTTATTTCGGCAAGATACCAAGATTTACGTATATTTTCATAATTAATAACGTTCAATGACAAAAATATTTTATATATTTTTTTTAATATCATTCAAAATCTAAGAGTGTGACCTTAGATGAACTTATTGATTGAAATGACCGTGAACTTTCATGTAAAAACAATAATTTATTGTAGAATATTTTTATTAACGTTGTTTTGTAAATATTAAGCAACTTTTAATTGGGTAAGATCTGAAGAAAAATAAATAAAAATATTGTGTATCAACAAAATATAGTAAAACACTCGTAATATACGAGGAGGTTACAAAAATTTGAGTACCCAAAACAAAATTTGACGGTATAATTTTGATTGTCTGCGGAAAACTGAAAAGAAAGTAAATTCAATTTTTCATTCTCTTTCCAATTATAAAAAGTTGTTTTTAGGGAAAAGAAGTTTTTAACCTGCATGGGTCTTTTCGTTGATACTTTGAAGGAGTTTCCAGGTTATTACGAGTACCAGATGTCAAAATAATATACAGGGTAATTTGGAAGTTATCGGTTATAAAGTGTAAAGGACAAATTAAATATAGATTTTTGGGAACCACCAAAATGATATCTATCTACTGTCCTTTACCAATGAAACACTCTGTATCTCAGTTGGTACTAGTATATTCTATAGCTATTAAAAATCTCCAAAGTTAATGGCTGTAAAATTAAATGTAATAATAATTTAATTTCATTGCTAATTTAAAAAGTCGATTGTTAATATTCGGAAATTCAGGTTAACTGATTACGAAGCCAATGAACTGCTTGCAGAAATTTAATTGAAATATCTTTGAAAATTTGGCATCGTCCCGTGTATTTTCACACTCGTACCAAAAACGTAGGAAGTCATTTATCACCAACAGTTGTAAAAAAACAACGGATTTTACGAAGTCTTTCATTTGTTATTATTTTTATCTATATTATCCTTCAGGATACCACATAAAATATTTACCAATAAAATTCTCCACTATATCAATCTTGTGATTGTATAGTGTACAGTTTAAGTAAAAACTATAGTGCAAATAAGCATCCGTTTAATTTTATAGCATTTTAATTTCATTTTATCATACCATTTCGAATGTCAATACTATTTTGCGAGCGCTTAAATATCAAGAATTTCCAGCCCTCTTGACTTCTTTAAATTTAGGAATTTGAAAAAATCGTTTGGCGGATGATCTACGAGAATTTATTGATATCTAGTTAGCCTAGACCAGTTCCATGCATAAACAAAATATTGCGTTACCATAGCAACGAACAAAAACTCCTTAGAAGTGTCAGTGTGAAGTTAGACGTCAAAAAAGTGAACCAAAGTTAAGCAATAAATTAAAAGAAAAAAGATGTCCACCGAAATTGTGAAAATCGAAAAATTGGGGTATCGAGCCATCATCAAGTACCTGTATTTAAAAGGGTTAAGAGGTAAGAAGATTTACAAAGATATGCTTAATGATCAATGTCCTTCGTCCTCACCAAGACCTGAGAAGTTTCGTGTCCAAAAATCTGCTGGGAAAGTTCTTGCTTCAGTTTTTTGGGATTGCCATGGAGTAATCATGATTGATTTTTTTGATAAGGGTAGAACAATAACCGGAGATTACTATTCGACATTACTGACCACTCTACGGAAAAAAATTAAAGAGAAAAGACGCGGAAAGCCATCCAAAGGTGTTTTGTTTTGGCAGGACAACGCCCCTGCACACAAATCTCATGTTGCCATGCAAAAAATTCGTGATCTAGGGCCGGTTTTACAAGAGAGATTTATACTAGGTATAAAAAATAACAGTATAGTTATTCTGGGAATAAAGTTATACCAGAATTTATACCTAGTATAAAACTAGTTGGTTTTACGATGCTTTTTTAACACCGGCATAGCAATTCTTGGAGTAACGTGAAAGTAGTTCATATAATCAGTCTTTCCCAACGTGGGCGATAGCGCCCCCTTGTGGGCGCTGCAGGCCTAAAGGAGGGCGGTAAGAGACCCAGAAAAAAAAGGGGGCGTTGTGTAGGGCTTTGGGGTCGATTTATAATTTCATCTACCTATCTAGGAAGACTCTTAGACACCGACTGAGCTCTCGACTCTCGACTACATCTTGTGAACATCAACTAATATTAATTAAGATATAGC
>CAJUYH010011778.1:0-10695 GCA_910591685.1 Galerucella tenella | reverse complement strand
AATTTCACCTGTTTTCGCTGCGCTGGGAGCCACAAAGTCTCGCAATGTCACCTGGACCCAAGTTCTCTGATGTGCACAGCGTGCAATAAGCAAGGTCATGTCGCAAAGATTTGCCAGGGATCTCGTCATAAATTAAAGTCGAAACCAGGTAAATCAAAGCAATTCCAGAGCTATCAAGACAGTGCCATTCATTCTTCACAGGCACATGAAGAGTCAGCTATTCGAAATTACCACGAGGGAAACACCTATCAAGTTACTGCCCAACCAGGTGATTCTTCATCTATACAGTGCAATTGTACTCATTCTTCGAACAATTTCCAGCTTTTCACTCTGGCTAAGGAGGAAAAAGCAGCTGGGCCACTAAAGATACCAGAAGCCATCATGGTCACACTTCAAGTCGACGGTCGTACGGTGGTGATGGAGGTAGATTCCGGCGCAGCAGTTGCAGTCATGGATGAAGAAATTTTCGAATCGTTCTGGCTTTCTTCTGGTGCATTATTACCAGTTCATAACCTGTCTCTCGGCGATTACCACGACAATCCAGTGAAGATTCTCGGTGTCAAGATGGTACGCGTATAATTCAAGAACAATGAAGCAGTTGTGCCTTTGTACGTAGTTCAAGGATGCAAGGGTCACAATCTGCTAGGAAGAAACTGGTTCCAGGCTCTTGGCATTTCTGTTTGTGGGATTCATTCGCTCACAAACAAAATTTCAGCCCCGGATCATCCAGCTTTCTCAGATTCTGGTCCAGCATTAGGAAAGTTCAAGGGTCCACCTATCCATCTAGACATCTCTTCTGATCAACCAGCAAAGTATCTCAAAGCTCGTTCTCTCCCTTACGCTTTGCAGTCTCGTGTCGTCGATGAAATACGAAGACTTCAGGACCTAGACGTTTTGCGTCCTGTCTCATTTTCCAAGTGGGCTAGTCCGGTGGAATGCAAGATCTCGGTTTCAGAGGTCGAGTTCCTTGGATACAAGATCTCAGCGAACGGCATTCATCCCACTGAAGAAAAGATCGAAGCAATCCAAAACTTCCCGACGCCTACCAACAAGACCGAACTCCAAGCTCTTTTAGGAGTTATCAATTTTTACGACAGATTTGTTCCAAATCGTGCCAGCATTTTCTAACCACTGTATCGTCTTCTGGATAACAAAACTGATTGGGTTTGGAAAGAAGAGCAAGTCAAAGCGGTTCAAGAGATTAGGAATTTTTTGACAAGTGATCGAGTCCTGGTCCACTTCGAAGACAATCGTCCCCTGATCCTCGCTTGTGACGCTTCAGCATACGGTGTTGGTGCAGTGCTTTCGCATCGATACGACAACGGAGAAGAGCGACCTATTGCGTTCAAATCAAGAACCATGAGTCCCACAGAACGTAACTATGGCCAGGTCGACAAAGAAGCTCTTTCTTTCATTTTTGGTGTCACAAAGTTTCACAAGTTCCTGTTTGGGCGATCTAACATCACTTTTATCACAGACCACAAAC
This sequence comes from Galerucella tenella, assembly GCA_910591685.1. NCBI lineage: Eukaryota > Metazoa > Arthropoda > Insecta > Coleoptera > Chrysomelidae > Galerucella > Galerucella tenella. The sequence goes on along the minus strand of CAJUYH010011778.1, from coordinate 9,209 downwards.
CGTTGCTGGGAATATTCAAGAAAGGTGCCCCTACTCCAGAGCACTTATCTCCTCGCATGATCCGGTGGTCTTTGATGCTGGGTGCATACGACTACGAGTTCGTCTACAGACCAGGTCGTCTTCATGGTAATGCTGATGCCTTATCTCGGCTACCATTATCAACTTCTGAAGGCGAGTTTCCAGATCCAGTTGGTATTCACCTGCTAGAAGTTCGAGATGGTCCTGTCAAGTCCAAGCAAGTAGCAGAAGAAACTGAACGAGATGCGGAGCTTTCTCAGGTTGTTGAATTTGTCAACAATGGCTGGCCAAACGACATCCCGTCCGACCTGAAACCATATTGGCAACGAAGTTTCGAGTTGTCAACCTTACAAGGGATTCTACTTCGTGGAGATCAGGTGGTGGTTCCTTCATCTTTACGCCAGAAGGTTCTAGACGCAATTCACGCATCTCACCGCGGTATTGTTCGGACAAAGTCTGCAGCACGTTCATACGTTTGGTGGCCCGGGTTGAGCAAAGACATCGAGAAGACGGTCCAACTTTGCTCAACATGTCAAGAACTTCGCAGAAATCCACCAGCAGCGGTTCCAGCACCATGGCCTTCAGCGAATCGTTCATGGGAACGAGTTCATATCGATTACCTGGGTCCGATGGAAGGTCACGTCTTTCTGATTATGTTGGATGCTTTTTCACGATTTCCAATAGTCAAGATGGTTTCGTCGATGTCTGCAGCGGTTCTCATCAAACATACTAGAGATACGTTTGCAGATTTCGGGCTTCCTGAATGTATTGTTTCAGATAATGGTATACAACTGACGTCTCGGGAGTTCCGTTCGTTTCTTTCCAAGAACGGAATCAAGTATCTGAACACACCTCCATTCCATCCGTCATCCAATGGTCTGGTTGAGAGGGGAGTTCGCAGTTTCAAGGAGCTTTTCAAGAAGCACCTTGACGGCGACATTTCAACTCGTCTTGCCAGAGTCCTCTTCGCTATGCGCACTGCTGTGTGCACAGTTACGAATCGAACTCCAATGGATTTGTTCTACTCAAACCTGAAGAGCCGTACACCTTTTGATGCCATGCGACCATCATGCGAAGTTCGACAACCGTCAGAAGTTCCAGCTTCAAATCGTCAGTTTGCTGTTGGCGAAACAGTTCGATTCCGGGACTATCGTCAACGCAAACCCCGATGGTCTCGAGGTACAATAGTAGAACGCTTGGCTTCCAGACTGTACACGATTAAAGACGTAGAAGATATTCTGCATGCTCGCAGCGTTGACCAGATCATCGAATGCAAACTTGAGCCAGCTACAAAGGTGCCTCATTGTCTTCCTCGTGATAAAAGCTACAACGACATTTTCTTAGATAATTTCCTTGCTCAAGGAAACAGGAATCATCCTCAGCCACGGGATGAAATTCAAGGTGGTCTGCAGTGCCAGCCGGATGTTCCTCGGGAACCGGAAGCTCAGCTTCCAGATGTCCCTGTTATTGAGCAGCCTCTCATACCAGTTCCTGGTCCAGAGATCCAGCCTGTCCCAGTGATCCAGCATATCCCAGAGATCCACCCTATCCCGAAAATTCAGCCGGATGATATTCCGGTTAACCCAAGGAGAAACAGAGAGGTGGAAATTCTTGAGGAGGGATCAAGACCTGTTAGGTCTAAACGACCCGTTGAACGTCTGACTTATAAGTGATTTTGTTTTGTTAATTTTGATTGTAACTGTATTTTAAAAAATTAGAGAGAGGAGAAATGTTATGTACTTCGAATTCAAATTTGTGTTTTTCCGTAACAACGACTTTATTTATTTTGACAACATCAGTTTAGTTTTTTGCTCTTCTGTCACTGTTGGTTTTGTCTAATCAAATAATAAATTCGTGTTCCCAATAAAGTGTTTTATTGTGTGAACATAACAAAAATTGAAATGTAGAAGTGACACAATGACAGTATCTTAGCCATCTCAAAGCAGCTAGCTGTTGCCATATCTCTTACTGTAGCGAGTTTCCGAACAGGCACAAAAATTGCCAAACGATTTACAAAGAAATCTTGAACCAAATGTGAGTTTGAGAAATTTCCAATCGATTGGAAATTCCTTTCTTCGAACAAACCCAATATGTTGGATTCGCCCGGTATATCAAGAAATCATTGTCAGCGCGAAATCCATTAGCGTCTCTACACTTGCAATGAATCAAAGTGCAATTAAAGCATGGCATAGCAAAATTGCTACAAGTTCAAAGAGACAAAATACCCTGCTCCATGGAAGCATATAACACACCAGAAACTAGAGAATTACGAGAGATTATTTTGATTGCAACGTTGCACTTGGTTGCATAATTAAAGGAGTCGAGAGCAAAACCGCATAAGTGGTTCTAACATCTTAGATGACGATAGCAGCTTTCTTCTGATTGAAACTAACATTTGTTTGATACTTTTTCCGGTATTGTTTATAGTTATTGAAATAATTGCGAAAAACTTGAATGCCTCACGTTTTTTTCGCGATTTTCACTATTTCTCTAGCGATTTCGACTTCACGAATATGCTCATTAGATTCCTTATGCTATAATACACTATATAAACCTTATGGGAATAGTAATAGGAAATGCACTGAGGTATGGTTGAAATAATACCCTTCTTGGTGTGCGTCATCGATTATGACGTATATCCGGGTTTTCGGCATGTCGTTTATTTTATCTGCTATTTTGACATATAGCTAACCTTGAATTTGGTAAATAAAATCATTAGGATTGTATTTAGCTCAATTCGAAAAGGCTATGTAATTAATAATTTCCAGCTTCTTTTTCTTACTTGAAATAATTGAGAACTTTCAAAATACTGATGTTTTTCCGTGTATCCATGCATATTTTTGTATTATTCAAATAAATAAAACCATAAGATTCATATTCACTTTTCAAAAATAATAATTGACTGTAAACAACAAATACAGACCTGTCGAGAACTGTCAGTGTGACAGTAGAAAAAGACGTAAGACACATCGCCGCTACGAAAGTAACGCCTTTATGTATTTTGAGCTCTCGATTGATAGGTTGCGCTTGCGCGTAATCTAAACATCAACCAATCATATTTTTGTAAGTCAAAGATTAGGGTAAGCCTTTGTAATACATATAAGGTCTGTTCTCACAAGCATCACAGACAGTCTTTGACAATCCGGATTCGGCGCAAAGACCCTAAAGTGTTCTCGGGAGAACGTTGTGAGAACAGACCTTTAAACGGTTCATTATTGTGATATTTTGATCAGGATTAATCACAGACCTGCCTTTTTTCCATTTCTTCCAACGTAATGTGATAGAAGGACATTAACAATCGATGACGCACACCAAGGAGGGTATTATTTCAACCATAGTACAGAGGTAGCTCTAAAAGTTATAAAATCCATAAGAAACATGTGAACTATGAAAAATTAGAAGAAAAAATAGCCAATTTACACAAGTTGTTAAAAAGCAGTGATATATGTGATAGGAAAGTCTAGTGTGTTATCTTGTAAAGTTTTTTTATTATACCTATATTATATATTTTTACAAGTATATTTTATTTTGTGATATCCAGAAGTCGCTCACTTGCACGACATCGCCAATGAAAGTCTAGTAGTTCCTTTTTGACCTATTTCTACAAAGCATTTAAGAATATCTGATGAAAAACGTTATAGAACACATTGATTTCACCTTTGAATGTTGTTCGATATTATTTTTGGTTCAACTCACTATCAATATAGTACATCTTTAGATATACTTCTTAATCCTAGTATCTCATTCCAGTAGAACCTTCTCTTATCAATACTTGTAGCTCAACTTGAGAACAGCAGGTAATAAATTATTATATTGTATTATGCTAGTTGGGGAAGTTAGTTTATTCCAATGTCTGCTGAATAAAGTCTAATAATTTAGCAGCAAGAATTGTTTAAAACAGTGAAGCTATTATATTCAATTTTTGACTTATTGGTATTGATAAGCACCTGATTACAACGACATTCTAAATTCGCAACAATTTTTGTACATAGTGAAAACTTAAAAATGGAAAACTTTCATCTTCTTGTATAACTGGGTAATTCCAGAATTGATTTTCAACATCATTTATTCCTGTTAATAAAATGCTAGTGTGCTGATGTTGGAATAAAGATCTTTGAGATTCCATGGTAAAATTGTATATTTTCTGATGATGACTGGAAATCATTTTAACAAAATTTAAGAAGAACGGATCATTTTGTCGTGATGAGTGTCATATTGTTTGTTGTATTGATGGTTGAGGAACATCAGGAATCTTCCTGCTATATAATCTCGTATCTGAAACAAAAATCGGTATTAATTATTTTGAAAATATTAGTTATCAACATAGCCCTTTAGATGTTATACCAGTTTTTTTAAATGAAAACCCCCCCTTTTCCAATTTGCACATCCCTAGCTGAGATAATTCAAGCTGCCCCATATTCGTACAGTTAATACAAAATCGTATAATTAGGTGATCCACTTTTAAAAGTAATCCTACTTCAACTGAATAGAAAACGTTTTTCACTTTATTCACAGTTGCCTGCAAATGAATTGTCATTTCAGTAAAGCGTATTATAGATGTCAAAGGTGATAGTAATAAATGATAGAATAAAACAATTCAATTTGTTAAAATTTACATTAAGTTATTAAACTTGAAGTTGTGACGCGTTTCGCTAACACAGTAACTTTCTCAAACGAGTTTTATTTCATCATTTTGTATGGATCTACATCTAGTACGTCTTTGCAGAGACGGTTCACTAAGAAGCAACAACTACTTCCCTGGATAAATGCCACGAAGGACATTGAATTACACTTCAAAGTTAAACGGGGCATATGCGCAAGATAGAACCAATCATTTTAGTTTGCAATTAGAAAGGACAATATCACTTATAGACCAGTTTCGGCGCATTTGCGCCTCTTCAGTATAATAGGGTAGATATCATCCTTTCAGAAACTCTGAGAGCATAATTCCGGACTGAAGAAATCATAATATCGTACAAATACATCAATCTCTGTAAAGAAAACGTTAAATATGCAATAATAACGACATAGAAAACGTTTTAAAACAATTTCTTGTTAATTGTTTTTTAAGACATAAAAAATTGTCCTAAGTGAAGCAACAAAAAATAAATATTCCAATATTACCAATTTATTTGGGGACTAATCGAATTCCACTAATGTTTCTAATAATTTGTGATATTTATAAAAGCTTCTCTTTATTATTTCCTCCCTCCACTTACATATATCCGTTTATATTACCATCACATTCGATTTGTAACACTCGACATTTTCCAAAACGTTCATCATCTCATTTAATTGAAATCCAATAGAATGAGAGACACGGGGCAAGGAAAGCAGGGGGGTAGTGAAAGGGGGTCATATCCGCTTTGCCAATTTGCTTAAGTACTGTATGCATGGGGTAAAGCAGCCTTAATTGGAAAAACGGTCCTTGAATTTCGTTTTAACCGCGTATATGTTGCCGACGATTTCATTTTCTACGTACGTTTATCCCGTTTGTATGAACTCTTCCGACTACTCGTGTGGTTTGGGATAATATTTGTAAAACGGGTCGCAAAATTAATCGAGTAGGAAATATATCATTGTATCAAAATTTGGCCAAAACAAAATTCCAGTATATTTGGCAACTATTTCCCTACTATACATATTTAACGTAATGGACAATTCCAGAATGACGGCCATATTGTGCCGTAGGGCACATTTACAGGCTAGACTTTAATCAACAATTAGTTCTTAAAGGTATCTGAAATGCCATCGCTTCATAGTGTTGATCAGTGTGGAATTCGGCAGATTTAACGAGCGAGTTGACTACTCAATTGAATGATCTCTCTGATCAAAGCCCCAATGATTGGATTCGTGCTTGAAAACGAAGCTCCTCCAATTAATCACAACCTTATATCTGGCTTGAGTGTTCTAAGGTTAGTTAGTGCACCTACATCAGTCAATTTTTGCTCATAAAACACAAACACCCAAAGTTCAACTACAACTAACAGCCAGTTTCATAATATCAGGTTACCTCATGGTTAAGAAGTAACCATCTGTTATGTGGTCAAGGGTATAAGTGTAGGTCAACTATTAATAGTTATTTAACCAACAAGTGTAAATGAGGAACATCAACAATCGATAAAATTTAACGCACGAGTAGAGCGAGTGTGTTAATGCTCGAGATTGTTAATTGCCCTTTTAATACTCGTGTTAGTTGCAAAGCTTTTCCGTCGACTGTATAAGTTGTATTCGTTTTTTCAATATTTAAGAACTTGAAATATTTATTTGTTTCATAGGCTATAGTACTGCCAAAAAGAAGTGTATGTTTGGCTGCCTACACTACAGGTAACAGTCAATATTAATATAATGTATAAGATGTGCGTTGGGTTGCCTGTAGAAAAATCGTTGATTAATGTGAATAATGCATTATGATGGTCATTAATGTACGACTTTGTCCAATATTGAGAATGTTAATGGCATATGTTAATACACGGTCGACGAAAAAACGATTTATCTGTAGGCAACCCAACGCACATCTTCTACATTATATTTATATTGACAGCTACCTGTGTCATTATACATTTTTGACAATGACCAATAAATATTTTTTTAATATCGAGAAAAACGAAAAAAACTCATAGAGTCGGCGGAAAAGCTTTGTAACTAACACGAGTATTTTTTTTTTCTTTAAAAAAACCCAGCACCTAACAGGGTTTCGAACCTACGACCTCTGAGTTGTAAGCTCATTACCCTACCAACTGCGCTAATCAGCAAAGGGCTAGGCAGGGTAACGGTAGGAAGAAGAAACTGGCCCTGCTTGTGTTCTTCGACGTGGAGAACGCGTTCAACAGTGTCAGTAAACGGGCGGTGTTGAGCGCGTTGACAAAGCTCGGAGTAGGGGAGGGGTTAGTTAGTCTAGTAGAGGACTACGTGACGGGGCGTGTGATAGTGGACACTAGGGGGAGAAGGTATGGGACGGAGATTGGAGTGCCCCAGGGCTCGGTTCTGGGACCGACGCTTTGGAAGTGTGTGTTTGATGAAGTTTGTGGGATAGTATGTGAAGAGGGATGTGAGATTACGGTGTATGCGGACGATGTATGTCTGGTATGTACGGCAAAGGAACAGGTGGAGATAGAAAGAAAGGCGGAGAGGATGTGTAGGAAGATTGTGGAGAAGATAGAGCGGTGTGGACTGGAAGTGGCTGAGGATAAGACGGTGGAGCTACTGGTGAAGGGGCGGAGCAAGGCAAGGGAGGTGGGGGTGATGGTGAAGGGAAAGAAAATTCTGATGGAGGAAGCGGTGAAGTATCTGGGGGTGTGGTTGGATAGCCAATTATCATTTAAAACCCATATGTTGAAGGCTGCAGAGAAGGCAAAAATGAGGGCAGCGAGGCTGGGAAAATTGATGGGTAATGTGAAAGGACCGGGAGAATGGAAGAGGAGGATAATTGGTAGGACGGTAGAGCAGAGTATGCTGTATGGCGCGGAAGTGTGGGGTGAGAAAGCAGGGGTGAATGCGTTGGTTAGACCATTCCTGCGGGTGCATTGAGGAATACTTCTGAGGGTGGTGCAGGCGTACAGGACAGTGGGTGGACGGGCAGCAGCAGTGCTGTCACGGTCCTATCCATTGGACTTGGTGGCTAGACAGACATAAACGCTGGAGGGGTGCGAGCAGAGAGGAAGTACAGGAATGGATGGATAAGGAAATGGAGAGAAGGTGGGATGAGTATGAGGGCGCGCTGAAAGGAGCGATTGGGAGCAGGAGAAATTGGGTGGACCGGAAATTTGGAGAGGTGAACTACTTCTTGGCGCAGGTGCTCACAGGACATGGGTCAAGAGTGGGTTACCTCCACAAGATTGGGAAAAGAGAAACTGGAGTGTGCGAAAGATGTGAAGTGGAGGATGATGTGGGACATGTGTTTAGATGTTGGAAGAATGAGGAAGTTTTGAAGAAGCTAGAAAATGAACTGGGAGATGCGGTGTATTGGGAAAATATGGTAGAGATTATGTTGAGGGGCGAGGAGGAATGGATGGAGATAAGTGGCGTGGTAGAGAGCATGATTAGGGGAAGAGAAGGACTCGCTATGGCATGAGATAGGTAGGAGTGATAGAGGGAAGAAGATGATGGAGAGTGTGTGAGGGACCGCCGCCCGTCTTGACGTATGCTAGGGTAGTGATTCCAAGGCGGGAGTAACGGCGAGTTTGAGGTGGGTTTGGATGGTAAGCATATCCGTTGGGGATGAGTCCAACACTGTCTGGGTACTGGTTGAGGACCCAGTCGAACATGAGTTTCCTATCTCGGCACGAGTATTAAAAGGGCAATTATCGAACAATTATCTCGATTTCTAATGGCCCTTATTAATACACTTGTTGGTTGAATAACTATAAGTGCAACCCAAAGTACGGGTAACTCTGCTAACCGAGGGAATCTAACCTAATTTATGGTTGTCAACTGCATCAGCTGTCAAATTTTGAAACTTTATATCGGTATTTTTAATTACAAACAAATTAGATATATTATGAACTATTACGTTGTTAATGCCTACTGCAGCGACAATGAAGCCAGGCAGAAAACTATTCGCCCAAGACGTGATTATTTTGAAGAATACGATAATCAAGATTTTCTTTCTGGAGATTTCATCCATAGATAAAAAATACTTATAGATGGGAAACTGATCCGTAACGCCCTCTATTTGTACGGGTGGCGTCACCTTGAGAGTCTCGTCAGTACCTCTAGCACAAATCAGATGGTTGTGAACTTCGCTAACAGTCGAAAAAGAAGATTCCTGTAATTTTACATTTTTTGGTGGAATATTCAAAATTACTATAATTCCACTTTTATTGCAAAATGACATTTACGAACCATTTTTTTAAATTTCACTCGAAGTTACTCAACATTGGATTGATATTACAATAATAACAATCAAATAGTCAAGTAAAATTGAATGAAATATCAAAAAATGGACCATATAATGCCTGGAGTGGGAAAAGAAGCAATATAATCACCAAGTTTATATATTTTATTGAATAAAAAAGTATACAATAAATGAAACGTTTGTTTACATATTTCAATGACAAACATGAAGAAAAATAAATGGAATTCAACAACAATTCTGGGAAGTTCTTAGCTGTATGGAAAAAATAACTCCTTCTGTCACTTTTCATCCAATCAAACATGTTTTTTATAAAGATAGAGCTTACCGGGTGCAC
>CAJUYH010011777.1:0-10695 GCA_910591685.1 Galerucella tenella | reverse complement strand
GCATTTTGTAACATCTCCAGATACACTTCACCGCTTAAATTTGAATTAAGGAAAACAGGACCAACTATGTGGTTTCCCAAAATACCTGCCCAAACATTGACTTTTTCTAGAAATTGGGTATGTTGTTCACGAAAACTGTGAGGATTTGTGTCACTCCAATACCTTACATCTTGTGTATTCACATTTCCATTGAGACAAAAAGTACTTTCGTCACTAAAACAAATTGTTTTTGTGTAATGTGGGCTTTGACTAATTTCATTTGTCATACATTCACAGAATTCGAGTCTTCTGTCGGAGTCGTCATCCGAAAGGTGGTGCACCATTTTTAACTTGTATGGATGAAATTCATTTTTAGCCAACACTCTCTGTACTGTACGTTCACCTACTTCACAGATAGACGCAACTTTAGTTGAAGAGGAAGTAGGTTTACTACCATTTCAGCAACTATATCAATTTTTTTATCATCACTTAATGTTGGTAGACCAGATCGTTTGGCATCTTGAACACTATCTGTTGCTTCAAACTTGTGAAGAAGCTCCCTCAAATAAGTTCTCGAGATAGGGCGATCAGGGTATCTCTCATTAAATTAACGTTCCGCTTCATGGAGATTATTCCTAGATTCACCAATTATTAAGATAGCTGTTACTTTGTCGGCTTGAGTACGAACCATTTTGCCCATGTAAATTCTTAAACGTCTCGTTAAACAAAAATAAAATTAAATATTTAAGCTATTTAGAAAAGCAGCAAATACTATTGAATTGAAAACGTCAATTTTTTGACAGCTAACCAGAGGCGGACTGAAAAATCTTCAATATTTAAATGTGAAATAATAATTTTGGTATTTATTTAATTTATCCGTCAAAATTAGTTTAAACCCAAACAAAATTAATATGGCTATGTAACCAATGTCAATGCCTTTCAAGCGAGATATCACTTGCCATAAGGTCCTTTTTAAAATTATTGGCCAGAGTGGCACTGTGACGTCATCTATTACTATTACGTCACCTATTACCATTCGTAGAGAAGTTTATAACACTTTATTTTCACCCTCCAAATTTTATTAATGTAAGTGTATCCGTTCAAAAGATACGAAGGGGAGGGGACTTTTGAATAGCACTGTATGTAATGGTGTATTCCTGGCAGTCGGTGAGAATATGTTTAACGACTAAAGCAGTGACGGTAGACGGGAAGGTTTTCAGAAGACATCAAGTAACCATCTGTGTATCTGGTATGGTTGATCCTCAATCGTCTAATGACAGCAGCTTCTCTCCTGGTTAAGAAATCGAGGAAGAGACAGCCAATCAATGGTTGTATATCGTAAAGTGCTGTTTTGCTGTTGTGCCAAAAATTTTGCCAGGACTCCTTGACGGACTTTTTGAATTATAGTTTTATGTCATCTGGGAGCTGGAACGTTGTTGTGGTGATGGAAGAGGAGGCTTCTTTAGCATGGTGGTCAGCGTTTTCATTGCCAGTAATTCCAATGTGAGATGGGAGCCAGATACGACAAACTGATACATCACGAGCTGAGAGGGTTTGATAGATGTCATGGATGTTTTTAACTACACAGCTTGTTCAATTGAAACCCATCTTTGGTCAGGTTAACCTTGGAAACAATTATAATCATTCAACTGACGTTTTCCAACATTAGTAGTGTATGCAAAAGTCACACTGATCTGTTTATTTTGTTTATATTTGACAGCGATTTTAAGTATTGTGACTTTGAAATGGCGTTTGTTGTTAACAATCCGTCCAAATGTGATAATGGAGGATATTAGAGCATCCACCGTATAGTCCCGATTTATCGCCTTGCGATTTTCACATCTTTGGGCCACTAAAAAAGGCGTTAAAAGGTAACCGTTTTCAGTCGGACGCAGAAGTACAAAACGCTGTGAAAGAATTCTTCCAGCAGCAGCCACAAGAATTCTATAAGCAGGGTATACATCGATTGGTGAAACAGTGGGGTATGTGCCTCAATTGTAGTGGTAGTTATTTGTAACTGTACTTGCCAATAAATTTTTCCTGGAAAAAAGATGGGTTTCAATTGAACAAGCCTCGTATTAGATGGTAGGTGAAGATAGTATTGAGTGAATTAATTGAGGAAAGTGAATCGGTCCAATGGCGACGAGCTTGACAGGAGAAGATATTTGCTTAAAAGCTTGGAAGACGCTATACAACTCACCAGTGTGAACGCTACATGTTGAGGGTAACCGATAGGAACCTATTAGTTCGTGGTTGGTAGTGATGGAGCAGCCAACACCAAAAGAAGTTTTTGGGGCGTCTGTGTAGAGAACTACATCATATGGTGTTTTTTCTAATATTTCCAAAAATGCTTTCTTTATAAGTATGTTGGGCGATTCATGTTTATTGATTCGTTATTGTATGATAAAAGGGATTTGAAATGCTAGAAAATTGAACTAATCCCTCACTTATGAAATATATTCTTTTTTATCCTGAAATATCCAGATTAAAAATTTTTTAAATTATTTTTTTCAAAAAAGTACGAAAATATTTTAATAAAAATCTAAAAAGCGGATATCAGTTCCACACCCCATTATTTCAGTAAAAAATTATCATTAATTCGATTTTTGCCCTCGTTACAAAACCCTTATTTCAATACATCGAGAGATCCGTTAAACAACAATTTAATAAATATGGATTTTCCATTAATTTCTATTTAAAATTCTGATGTCAATGCAAAGCAAATTGATTCAAAAACGGACCTGTTCTTGCAGTGCATCCGTTCGCGTGCCGCATATTAGAATTTTCATATCAATCAAGGGCAAACCTGATGTTCAAATCAACGTTCTAGGTGAATAACACGGTTAAAAGTACAAACACTTATGCAAAGTTTATTTTGTAAATAAAAAATCGTTCAATTTATACGAACTTTGCAACTAAATTTTTTGTGTGCATTTCAACAGTACGAGGGAACGTCAATTCATACAATTCAAATAAACGAACTTATAGTACATTGCAATAGCCTTCTTGGTGTGCGTCATCGTTTGTGACGTACCTATATCCAGGTTTTGGGTCTCTCGTTTATTTTATTTGCTATTTTGACATATAGCTAACCTTAAATTTGATAAATAAAATCATCAGGATCGTATTCAGCCAAATTCGAAAAGGCTATGAAATTAATAATTACCAGCTTTTCTTTCTTACTGAAAATACTTGAGAACTTCCAAAATGCAGATGTTTTTCCGTGCATCTAGGCATATTTTTGTATTTTTTAAGTAAATATAACAGCTTAGATTAATATTCCTATTTCATAAATAATAATTGACCGTAAACAACAAAGTACATACCTGACGAGAACTGTCAGTGTAACAGTAGAAAAAGACGTAAGACACATTGCCATTACCAAAGGTACGTCTGCCTCCTATTTTGAATGTTATTTATATACAAAACTCACAATATATTACTACTATGAATTCCAGGACACACTTGAATAGAACGAAATGAATTAGCAGATGAACTGGCAAAGAGGGGGACTAAAATACCTTTCTGGGGGCCTGAACCTGAAGCCTGAATATCGGAAGAAATACGTAAAGTCGAGAAAAAGAGAAGATCTGATCATTGGAAAAATATAGTAGGGCTTGTACAATCAAAGACTCTTCTGGGTGACTACAGCCTGTTGAGATCAAATGAATGCATGAGTCAAAGTAAAACTGCGCTAAGAGTTTTAACAGGGAAATTGTCGCCTGAATGGGCACCTGGAAAAGCTCAAAATAGTGGAGTAAGAAGAATGTAGATTTTGTGGCATGGAAGAAGAAACCTCCATCCACATACTTTCCAACTGCACAGCACTCCAGAATTCTAGAGCATAGCACCTGGGAGATTACTGGATAGAAGAGGAACATTTACCTAAGTTGAAGCCTGCAGATATCCTAAAATTCCTCCGGGAAATAGGAATAAAGGAGAAATATTACATAATAATGTCATGTCTTTGTATTTTCCACTCCCCATTATATCACCTAAGAACAAGAGAAACTAACACTTTGAAAATGAAGCGCGTCTTTTGAGTTTCGGAGCCTTTACTAGGGGGGCGCCCAAATAGGAGTTTTCAAAAATACATGCTTCAGCACAGTATATAAACCAACCAGTAGTATATCTCTCATAAATTTCATTCATAAATTGCCGGAGCTTTTGATAACCTTGAACGGATCGTTTTACGATTCATTTTACCATAGGCGTAGGTGCATACGTTTTAAAATGACTTGAACGTGTTAAATGTTTTTTCTCAAATATTGTAGAACATTACACTGATGAGTTAATAAAACAATAGTCTTATACAAAATATTTATTGGTTTTTCCATATTATAATTTTCATTTTGTTATGATCTTTGAAATTTTTATTGACAAATTTTAATGTGTAATCTAGTCGTACCCTGAAAAAAAGTTTTATTAAATATTTTATTGGAAAATCAACACAAGGATGTACAAGCTCTGTTGTTTGACTAATATTTATAAGTGATTCAACAATACCATATTCCGTAGCAACTTTCTCAAAATTCATTTGGAATAATGTTTCTAATAATGAGATGTATTGTACGAAATTTTCATGCGGCATATTCAAGTTTCCAAAAGTATCCTTATTCGTATTTTCATAAGCTCTAAGGGAACAGTATAAAGACGAATCGTCTAAATTCTGATGCGCTTGTGAATACGTCTCACATACGCTGCATGTATGAATTTCCGAACATTTTTTAATTAAATAACCACAAAATTGGAATAGCCTTTTTTAAAAGAAGTTTTCTTTGATGATGTTGCATAATCATATCTGGTTAAAAGTGAGCACCACATAAACGATGACTACTATTGTATAGAGTTTATAGTTTTGGCATCAAGTCAGGCCTATCGCATGCTTCGAGCCAAACTTTAGCTCTAAAACAAAAACAACAAATTAAATCAATGCATGAAACTAAGGCTCATAAATGTAATATGAAGATCAAATAATAAAGTATTCTACATTTCGTATGAAAATACAAACAGTTTCTCACCTTTCTGAATCCTTTGGAAAACGGTGAAATTTTTGATCACAATTATGATATTTATTGTTACATCCACGAACTACAAACACACTACCCGATTTCTTCTTTTTAATGGTATCCATTGCAAAAAAATGCTTATAAACTATAAAAATAATACCAAAAAGCCGTAAAAATATAAGCTGTAATAGATAATTTTATTCGCAAATTCACCACTTGCACTTTGGTTGGATCGCAGCACAGCACTGGGGTGCTATTCTTGACATCGTTCGCAACGTCACTTATACGCAAGCCTGCGAATGCTCCCTTTGCGAACATTTCCTAAAAATGATATTCTCGAGCACCCTTCGCAAAATCATACGAATGATATTATTCTACTGCTCAAATACACTTGACAACAGTGCAATTCAGTGTCAGCTGACGTTGGTTGACGTTACAAATGACATTTTGTTAAAGTTTCGAATGTAATGCTCCCCAGTGCACCTACATCGTATTGGAGTGAAGGAAGATCCTTATTGCACCTGTGGTAAAGAGGGGGATGTCAATCATATATTCCTAGACTGTGAAGTGAATAATTTTAGATGTACCAATTTGTATAAAGTCTTGCTTGGCAGTATTAACACCGGTCCTGTTTCCATAAATAACATTATACACTCCACATGCTTAACCTCTATGCGAGCTTTAATGGACTTCTTAGTGTGCAGCAACTTGAAATTATAATTCCTGCATTTATAATTGGTTTGTTCTAAATTTCCAGTGGAATACATTAAATTAACAAATATTCGTATTTTCCAACAAAGAAGAAGTGGTGCCCTCATCACGACACTGGGTGCATGGTAATACCGAGCCCAATAAAATTGGTGAAGAAGAAGAAGAAACAGAGATGTGAATAAGCTATTCGAATGTGTTAAGTTTATTAACTCATTCTATAAAAATGAACTCTACAGTCAATATTAATACCAAAATTAAGAGGCAAGCAAATGCTTCTATGGAACAAAAAAGATTGTTATTTGAATTATTGGAAGAAAATCCAAAACTAACATAAGGAAAATTTTCGATCGATTTTGCTCTGAAATATGTCCAAAAATTGATTTTCTAAATTCTCCAAATTGGCTATAAATTGTATTCATCCATTCCAAAAAATGTTTATCAAACCTCAACTAATATTACTTGTATTATAATAAGGATATAAGGATAATAATAATTTTAATTCTTACTTTGAGTGTCGAGATATATATATTTAACAAAAACAGCTTATGCATACAAAATTCAGGAATATAACCTATTAAATATCTATTGAATCGCATACGCAAGTCAGTTGCGATCAACAAACACCACTCGTTGTAAAATGCGCATAATCGCAGAGTTACGGATGGTCAAGAATACCAAAAGTCATTTTCATTCGCAGAATCATGAGATGCGCACGACCTTGAAAGATGCGAATGGTCAAGAATAGCGCCCCTGGCCGCCGGATGATATAGTCATCCGAACGACGTTGTAGGTCACAGAGAGCTCGGCAGTGTGACGTCACGAGATAACATACTGGTTCGTTCATATACTGTGGCTTCAGCTTTTTTGTTATGAGGGTGAATGTTATGTTATCCATATCGTATAAGGTTCAGTCGACATTTATAGCGCTTGCGAAGAAGTTCTATCCGTTTCAAGTGATTTTATTCTGTGGTGTGAGCAATGTCGAGTTAGGGAAAAGATCAAGACATCTTATGGAATCATATAGCGAGATATTATCGGATGAAGATGAGCCTACGGAATTCGCAGATAATAATTCATCTGACGACTTCCAGCCCAGTTCGTCTTCGGATAGTGATAGTACGATCTCTGATGATTCAGAGTATAAGAATTTTGTTCTAATACTCCAGGCTTTTCCTTACAATCAATGAAATCCCGTTTTACGAAAAAAAACAATAGAAAAAATTCCTAGGCTCATTCATTGGTCCCCTAGGCCCTTCTTAAATATACTACATTATATTGCAGAGTAATTTGAAGCTTAATAACCGGGAAATATCACGAAAAGTAAATTTCAATATTTTAAATGTTGTGTTAACTTCATTGATCGACCGGAGAACTTTTTTTATATCAATAAGTAAACTTTGAACTATTTATGAAAATAATCATTGCTTATTATCTACTTGTGCTTTTAGTGTAAAATTCACTCCACCAACTGGTCTATGTAGAAGTTTAAGTTTGATATTAAACATAATTTTGTTTGTAATGTGGATGCAAAGTATTTTTTGTTGGATTTCCCAACAGACAACTTGAAAGCTTAAAATTCTTCGAAATACTATTTTAGGAGCTCTATTGTCTCGACAGACATTTACCGGATCCTGATTATTTTTTGCATAAAAAAAATTTGTTTAATCCTTCACGTAACAAAGCATTGAGAAGAAAACCAATCTGTCATCATTTATTTTTAACAATGTTTGGAAAACCAATTTTTTGTTTTTGCATTCCTCCAATCAAATAAATATGGTTTATTGAACTAAATCAAGTTTTAAATGATCGTTTTTTATACCCAAAATAAATATTCGGATTGTCCGCTTAGCGTCTAATAAATAAGGATGATTTTTAAAAGGTTATTTCATTATATTGTTGATTATTCAATACATTTAACTTTTGATTAGGTACTTGATAGTGGTTGGAGTGTAATTTTAAATATGATATCTTAAGGGGGCAAAGGCAAGTTCTCCGGGCTTTCTCTGTTACCTACCTTACTGTATATTTTCTTGGTGAATAAATTATTATTATTATTATTATTATAGAATTTTTGTATTATTATGTCCATTAATGTAGTGGGTTTTATAATTTTTTGCAGTTAAACTACATTGCAAGTGATGTTTTACAAATCATATCAACTTGTATTCGAATTTGTGTAAGGTAGCTTTTGCCCTATTTCGACTATAAGATAAAGTCCGGCCTGTAGAATCGTAATCGAGACGGACTATTAAAACTGGCCTAGCTCGTAATTTCAAGAGTGAATATTTATAATTTTTTACCGGCTGCAAACAAAAACACAACAATATACAAATAATGTATTTCAATTTCACACGTATATATACAGGGTGTTTTCAAATGACACTTACAACGTTTGCATGTAGATACCTCTCGTAAAATTGGACAAAATGATATAAGGATTAAGGGGTCCAGCACATTTACTTTTCGAAATACAGGGTGCTAAAGTTTTCAAAAATGAAATGTTTCAATTCGATAACTTTAATATAGATGAATGAATTGATTTGACATTTGGCAGGATGTTTTTAAATGTGAAAGGGCATATTTTGATGGAAACATATTTTTCAATTTTCGATCCAGTGGTGTAGATTTGAAAGAATATGTTACCTTTCCCCTTCCATTTTTTACGCCACTGACATTCGAAGCAATTTTTATTCAATTTTGTATTCCTCAATGGTTTTCACGTGAAATACGAATAACCTTTACATATCAAAAAATTTGTAATTTTCAAGATATATAATGATTTCATGGAGTCTACAAAATCACTTTTTAATATATAATAGAAAAAATAATTTTTCTTCAATTTTTTTCAATAACCACCAAGTAGTTGTGGTTGGAATATGTAACAGGAACTAATTTATGAAACAGCAGTGCATATAAAGCATTCGGAGATTGTTGTAAATATTTGTCCAAACTTGTGATCTTGCAGACTTCATGAAATCATTGAATATCTTGAAAACAACAAATACTTTGATATATAAAGGTTATTCGTTTTTCACGTGGAAACCATTGAGGAATACAAAATTGAGTAAAAATTGCTTCAAAAGTCAGTGGCGTAAAAAATGGGAGGGGAAAGGTGAACATATTCTTCCAAATCTACACCACTGTATCAAAAATTGAAAAACATGTTTCCATCAAAATGTGCTTTTTCACATTTTAAAACAACCTGCCAAATGTCAAATCAATTTATCTATCCATTTTATGGAATTAAAACATTCAATTTTTTAAACCTCAACACCCAGTAGTTCGAAAAGTAAATGTGTTGGACCCCTTAATTCCTATATCATTTTGTCCAATTTCACGAGAGGAATCTACATGCAAACGTTGTAAGTGTCATTTGAAAATACCCTTTATATCTTTTCTACACCCGATAAATAATGATGAACTATAAACATTATATTTATATTTGAATTGAATACAATCCCTCACATCGCTACTTCATCTGCTACTTTATTTCTTTCTGAGTCCTTGAAATCTTTTGTGTCCACTTAGTTCCTGAGAAATGGAAATATTAAATTGGAGCTGAAACCACAAAGGAATTTCGTACCCCAAAAAGGTGTTTCAGTCCCCTTTTTCGCTAACTCATCTGCTATTCAGTGTGTCCTGGAGTCCACACCTTCTATTTCAGTGTGTCCTGGAGTCCACAATAAGGTAATGATGTTGATCTCACCTAGTACATTCCCATACCATTTTGGAACTGATTACACAAGATCTCAGCTTTCGGACTGTTTGCTTTCTGGTCCACACACTCCTATCTCAGCTTCTTTTATTGGTTTTGAGCCATCTTTGTACCACTGGATTCTTTCGAAGTCTGGTAATGGGTCCCATTCCTTCTTGTTGCTCAATTTCGTATCTAATAATTATCTTGTAGCTGTTTTCCCTCTCTACTTAGTGTGTATCTTGACTATCTCGTTATTTCTGCAACATTCTCCACCACCATATGTAGTGATGTAAGGTTCATAATAACTTCAATGGCCGCAGATGGGCATGCTCCCATTGCTCCTGTAATGCACCTATACAGTCTCTGAATTTTGAAGAGGTTTTCTCTTGTCGTCTAGTTCTACTACTTCACGCAGTGGCTCTATAAGTGATTATTGGTCTCACTATGGCTCAGCTCAGGCTTAGGATTTTTTGGCTACAACCCCAATTTTTCCATGTCAGGTTCCCGCACACCATTAGAGCCATTCGTTATTTGTGAATATTCTCTTTTTGTGCTCTTTACTTAATCTAAAGAATAAAATGCATTTGGTAGATCTTTAAGCTACAATACCCAAAAATGAATCTAAAGAATTGTCACTCTGATAACAATAGTGTTATTGATGATTTGAGTTAGTCATGATATATCATTTTAGTGAGTAAGACACCTTTTAGTTATTATGTTAACACAGCAATAGTTCATGTAACATAAACATGATTACTAATATTTTTTTATTAAAATAGACTAACACTACTAAGAATCTATAACAAGGGTTTATTATAAAATGGTCTGATTCCTTATTATGTGTAGACATTTTTAACAAAAAGTAATGGCAACTCTTAAGCAACAGCCTTTGAATGCAATTGAAAAAAAAATCAGTTTTTAATAATGAATTTCGCGAACTTAACACCTGTTGCAAAATGGAAGTTATAGTTTTTTATAATTTCAAAATTCGAAGAATATGATGCCGCATCTTCTGAAAATTATTAGATAATCATTGATGTCATATTAGATGTCAATCATTATTATAAAAGTTATTATAATGAGAAAACCAAACAGTTTATTCAACTTTTTTGAATTATGACCGGCAATTTGTTTGTTCTTCTGGAAATTACAGTAAAAAAACTGTTTGAAAGTACTCATCATATACAGTGTGGTTTATTTGAATCGTAAACGCCTCTGTATCAAAATTATTTTCATAACAAATATAGAATTGGAAAAATTCATTTTTTCCACTGGGATTTTTGTCAAAAAGTCATTTTT
>CAJUYH010011776.1:0-10696 GCA_910591685.1 Galerucella tenella | reverse complement strand
GGATGCCGATACTCTTATGGTGGTCGTTTGAGAGTGCCTTCTGTAGCCTAGAAATTTGTGGGAAGTCTTCGACTGCCTCACAATAGGCTCTCCAGGCTTCTCTTTGCTTTTGTCTGCAGACTTTTTTGAACTCTTTGAGGTTGGCTTTATATATTCCCCAGTCCTCTTTGAGTTTTGTTCGTTTTGCCTTGTTAATGGTAATATTGGTAATATTTTCATTAAATAGCACACTATTCAAAACCCCTTCATTCCAATTTTCATGATTCAGATACCTTTAGTTCTCGATATATTTGTAATGGACCATTTACCTACCGCATCCATACATCTTCATTTATCCTCTTCATAATGTTAGTAGATGAAAAGCATTGTTTTAAAACATAGTTTATTCCTTACAATCAAAAGTTATTGAAAACTATAGCTTTAACTACTTTCGGTCATTAGAAACTAACACGCAGTAGTTAGTCAGTGAAGACAATTTTGTCTTCATATTGTAGGACAAGCTGACACAAAAAATGCAACAAAGACTGATACACCACCAACAATTCCAGTAACCCTGCTAAAGCAAAATTCAGTGGTAAAATCCGAAACCAAAGTGCAATCCGAACTCACAGAACCGAAAATCGAAGAACTAAAGGAAGAAAATGAAGCCATTGAAACAAATGAAATGAAAGAAGACACAGAAGTCAAGGATGAAGAGACATCCCACGATGTGGTTGACTCGGAATTGGATGAGTCAAATAAAGCTATAATCTGTGATCCATCCATTAAGCAACCAGTTATAAAACTGAATAGGTTGTCTGTAGAAGATCAAGCACTGTTACAGAAGAGCCTTAAGGAATTCGCAGAGAGCAAGCCTAAGCTGGCCAAAGATATGGGCCTTCAAGTACTCGATTCCAAAGAAGATCAGGACAGCGAAGACTCATCAGATGAGGAGGTTCGAAACAAGTGAGTTAAATTTATTTATTTTTCCATTTAAAAGCAATTGAATGATTTGCAAAAAAATATTTAAAACTTGTATTATTAGGCGAAAGAGACAAAGTAGAAAACGTGCTGGTGTAGAAGGTGATAATAGCGATGACGATTACCAACCTGATACATTTTCGGCTTTGGTTGGAAGCAAACGAAGGAAAATAGTTAAAGACGACGTACCGGAACCTGTTATTGTGAAACCTAAACTCAGGAGAGTTGAAAAGAAATTCGTTCCGGTTCTAGAAAAATTATCGCAGGAAGAACTGATGGAAACTAACACCTACCATAAGTTCAATAAATCTATAGAGCATGTTCTAAGGTCTGGAGAGGACATCGATGCAGCAGAAATAGGTAAAATGTCGCTTTTTTTATTTATTCACTTTCATCGTCCTGTCTTTTTAGGTGAAGATGGCATGATTCAAGAAGAGTATCTTTTGAGTCGAAATATCATGCAGGAATTGTGTACAGAAGCAGCTAAATTGAAAATACTTGGAGCTATGGAGATGATCCCCACAGAAAAACTAACAAGGCTTTTAAATATTTTAGAACTCAATATTAGAGGAGGTGATAGAGTATCACCGATATCTGATGTAAGTGATTTTATCGATCGAGTTAATACCAAGGCATTTTTAATCTTTTTTTTGACCGTAGGAGGACAATGAAAGTATTCGTCAGCTGTGGCTAGAAACGGCAATGGAAAGAGTAATGGGTGCCGCAGACGCTTGTTTAGTCTGCATGTACATTATGACGTCACGAAACATGTCAAAACGTGTCTACCTTGAAGAAGTTATAGATCGCGTTGTTCTTTACATCAAGTACCAGCTTCACAATACCATTTTTCCATCGTTTGACTCCACTTACAGATTGGATAATAAAAAGAAAGATGGCCGACGAAAGAAAAATACTCAAGTTTCAGAAAAGGGCATCTTAGTTTTATACACAAAAATTTCCGAGTTGGTCAATTTATTGGCTGAATTGTTGAATATACAGATTCTAACCGATACGTCGGTGCTTCACGCTTCTTCCATGGGTGTTTCACCGTTTTTTGCTGAAAATGTCAGTGAGCTACAGTTGGCTTGTCTCAAACTCGTAACAACAGTAAGTGGTGTTTAATTTTAAATATTGAAACAGTTTGTAGAGTAGTTTCTTTCGCTTACTAGTTAACTATTCACTGTTTTTTATGATCTGACTAATAATAAATATATACAGTATGGCTGAAAAAGTACATATGGGAAACTTTTATTGTTAATGTTACGAAATAAATAATTTTTTGATAAAATGTTTTGAACCTAAAACGTAAAGACTAGATGTCATATTTTTTCATCCTTATATGAGGCATATACAAAAATATGAATTTGGTACAAGGATAAAGTACATTTATTTGTGACAATATCGAAATTTTCTATTATAAAAATTTGTTCATGGAAAAATATTTTGTAATTTGTAGTATTCATTGTAATATACATCCTCCTGATTGATTTTTTGGAACTCTCATTTTAAATTTATAATTAATTATAGCATTTAATAAACGACTCCCATCATCATTAGCTATATAAAATTTTCTTTGTTTCGATAAACTGATGAAATAATGAAAAGTTTTTTTGCTACAAGGTATTGAGGTTGAAAATGGTCAAATGTATTTCGGGGTATCTTAATATACAGATTGCGAAAAAGTTTAATAGGTCTTACGATTTACACAAGTACGACAAGGATAATATGAATAACACTATTTGAAAGAGAGAGACAAGAACTATCGTATGTGTGAAAGTCACAATTAGATCACTTCCCTCTACCAAAACAGGTGGGCGTGTGTTCATTGCCCTTTATACTTTTTGATAGAGGGGACTGATCTAATTTTGAGTTTCACACATAGAGAGATAATGTATGATATTTATTGGAACTTTAGTTCTTTACGTCAGGTTATGTTTGAGCGACCGGGGGTCGCGACCGTTACGCGATCGCGATCTGACTGTTACGTTACGTTATGTTACGTTGTTCGTTATGTGCCTTGCTTGCGTGCGTGTGCTCCCTCCTGAGTCTCTCGTTTACGAAGCAGCGATTCATATGCTTCGGCCGGGAATCGAACCCGGCCCGCGTGGAAGGCGAGCATTCTACCACTGAACCACCGATGCTACATTAAAATTCTATGCAAAGCTGGTATTCGCAGTGCTGGTGATCTACTTGAATTTGTTCGGATACATTTTTACTGCTACGGTTTAATGCTACGGTTTCCCTTTTTAAATATACGATGCTGTTATAAGTAGATGTTGCCAGTCGGACTCCCTCATGAAGGGTACCGTACCATTATCTATAATAATGAATATTCTGCTAAATATTTCAAACTAAATATTTCAAGCAGAATAATTATTAAAAAATAAGATTAACAATTAAAAAAAACTTCTTCATGGGGAATCGAACCCAGGTCTACCGCGTGAGAGTCTGGTTTGCTTACTACTCGACCACCGAGGAATATGCAAATTGTTTATCTATAACGTCAGATGTATTACATAATTTTTGCTTAGAAGGAACTAAAGTTCCTACCGTGTGTCCCGCGACACGTTCTTTCTTTTTTTATTTTAACATTGTACAAAATATTAAATGTAATTTTTTAATGGTGGAGATAGGAATTGGAAATTAGGTTGAAGTGCACTTACTGATTACGTTACTCATTTTTTCATTGCATAGTTGATAATCACTAATTTTTAATTCCTATCGACATCGTTAAACTACATTTAATGTTTTGAGAACAATTCAAATAGTGAAAAAAATGAGTATTATAATGTAATTGCATATTACAAAATATTTTCCCATTCCAAATAACTTTTTCTAATTGAAGTTCTTGATATTGTCACAAATTAAGGTACTGTACTGTACCAAATTCACATTTTTTCACAACTTATATGTATAAGAATGAAAAAATTTAACATCTGATATTTGCATTTTACGTTCTGGTTTTTATTATAGATAATTTTTTCCTAACAATAAAAAAGTTTCCCTTATGCTGCCAACATTTTCAGATATACATACAGGGTGGTTGATTGGTTTTATAAAGCTCAGTAAAGCAAACAAAAAAAGGTATGCATAGAAATTGTAGGTATAATTGAAATAATACCCTTCTTGGTGTGCGTCATCGATTGTGACGTATATCTGGGTTTTCGGCATGTCGTTTATTTTATTTGCTATTTTGGCATATACGTAACCTTAAATTTGATAAATGAAATCAGGATTGTATTCAGTCAATTTCGAAAAGGCTATGAAATCAATAATTACCAGCATCTTTTTCTAACTGAAAATACTTCAGAACTTTCAAAATGCTGATGTTTTTTCGTGTATCTAGGCATATTTTTGTATTATTTAAATAAATATAACAATAAGATTAATATTCACTTCAAATAAATAATAATTGACCGTAAGCAACAAAGTACACACCTGACAAGAACTGTCAGTGTGACAGTAGAAAAAGACGTAAGACACATTGCCGCTACGAAAGTAACGCCTTCATAGTATTTTGAGCTCCTGATTGATGGGTTGCGCTGGCGCGTAATCTAAACATCAACCAATCAAATTTTTGTAAGTCAAAGATTAAGGTTAACGTTTGTAAAACTTTCAAACGGTTCATTATTTTGATATTTTGACTAAGATTAATCACAGACCTGCCTTTTTTTCCATTTCTTCTTACGTAATATGATAGAAGGAGATTAACAATCGATGACGCACACCAAGAAGGGTATTATTTCAACCATAGCTTCAACCTTCATATTTCAAAATTACAGTGTGTTCCATTACTCAGTACCAGATCAAAGTTGTTGTTTTTTTTTTGAATATTTTAGTTAAAAACTGAAATGTTTCACTTCCCAATTATTACAATACAAGGCTGTAATCTGTTATACATGACATTTGAAAAGTCATAACCAATATTTCGTCAGAATCGTAACAAGTTCAACGCCCTGTATAATTGAATATGGGTAATAGAATAATAATCTATTGAAGCCAAAGCATTTTAATGAATTTATAAATTTATATCAACGAATATGGAGCTTAAAGCTGCCCAAAATTTTTTAATTTACTTTTTTTGGTATCTTTAAAGATAACAGACTTACTGAGCATTATCACACTTATCAATCACATTGTATATATGTATATTGTACTAGCATTCATATTTGTTTAAAAAGTTCATTCCATAAGTTGTAGATAAAATAAAATGAATTTTCTTTTAGATTTTCACAAAATATGAAACGCATCGAAGACTGTTATTGGATGACATCCTAGCTTCTATTGCTCGTCTCCCTAGTACAAAACGTAGCTTGAGAACATATAGGTTAAATAGTGAGGAACACATTCAAATGCTCACTGCATTAGTTTTACAACTAATACAGTGTGTAGTTGCTTTACCAGATAATTTTGTACAAAAAGAATCCAAAGATAAGACTCAGACTATTGAGAAAGCTGCCCCAAAGGTAAGTTGATCCAAATTGAATACTAAAGCGTGTAAGACAATTTTAGAAAAGGTTACCTGGATTGTGCAAGAACTTTTCTAAAACAATATTAATCTTCTCAGTTATTTATTCTTTTATTTATATATTATCAGGGTGCCTTTATTCGCGGCTATTTTTTTCCCACTCCCGCCCTTAATATGTATTGGATATTCAATCTAAAATACATGTTAACTTATTTTTTTTTGAACTTTAGTTCTTTACGTCAGGTTATGTTTGAGCGACCAGGGGTCGCGACGCAAAAGATCTGACCGTTACGTTACGTTGCTTCGTTATGTGCCTTGCTTGCGTGCGTGTGCTCTCTCTCTCGTTTACGAAGCAGCGATTCATATGCTTCGGCCGGGAATCGAACCCGGGCCCCGCCCGCGTGGAAGGCGAGCATTCTACCACTGAACCACCGATGCTATATTATAATTCTATGCAAAGCTGGTATTCGCAGTGCTGGTGATCTACTTGAATTTGTTCGGATAAATTTTTACTATTATTTCCATAATTTTTTTTGCGCAATTGATCTTTTTTGTTTATTTACAGCATCGGTTGTCAGGACGGTAGGTTGTGTTTACTGGTTTCTAAGTTTAACACGTCGGTAAGTGATTTACTTATCGTTCAGACGTCGAAAAGTAATAAATAGCATGAAAACAATTTCATCAAAATGCAAAATATATTTTAAACTGATCGAGAAGTATAAATGTCACTTTTGACATTTCGTTCATTTCGAAGAAATTTAAATTATTTTATTCGGAATTTATTTCAATACGATCGCGCAAAAAATGGTTTAAGCATCTCGAACGTTAAGGGTAATTACAACGTTTGCATGTAGATTCCTCTCGTAAAATTGGACAAAATGATATGAGGATTAAGGGGTCTAGCACATTTACTTTTCGAAATACAGGGTGTTAAAACTTGAATGTTTTAATTCGATAACTCTAAAATGGATGGATAAATTGATTTGACATTTGGCAGCTTGTTTTTAAATGTAAAAGGGCATATTTTGATAGAAATAGTAGTTTGTGCAACTAGTGTGGATATGATGGCCATATCGCACGAGGACGAAGTAGTCAATCGTTTAAGTGCGATATGGACAATCCACACGAGTCAAACAGCATATTTTTTCTACGACCCACTAAAGAAAAAATCTAGAAAATAAAAATTTCTATAAACTGTAATATAACTTCAAGTTGAAAATTTAACAATTCAATTTTATGTTTCCACTAATTTTTTTTGTGGTAAACGTACAGTTATTGAATGTCCAATTTTTATAATGTTACGGTTCCCCTTTTTAAATATACGATGCTGTTATAAGTAGATGTTGCCAGTCGCTCATGAAGGGTACGGTACCATTATCTATAATATTGAATATTCTGCTAAATATTTCAAACGTCTACCGGTTGTCGTTATTAATATCAAGCAGAATAATTATTTAAAAACAAAATTAACAATAAAAAAAACTTATTCACGGGGAATCGAACCCGGGTCTACCGCGTGAGAGTCTGGTTTGCTTACTACTCGACCACCGAGGAATATGCAAATTGTTTATCTATAACGTCAGATGTATTACATAATTTTTGCTTAAAAGGAACTAAAGTTCCTACCGTGTGTCCCGCGACACGTTCTACCTTTTTTTGAATAATTTTCACCAACAAGGAAGTCAGTGGCACAGAAATCTAGAATGGTGGATAATCTCGCCCAGACAGAGATAGGCGAAACGGTTTATTAGAGGATTTTTGCCACAGATCTAATAAACAGAGTTAGGAATACTGTCCACGCCATAGTAGGTATGTTAACGTAACAGCCACGCAAAGCTAATGGGGTTGATAGACGAAGCCATGTGCAGATTTTGTCACCTAGAAAAGGAAACTGCACAGCAAATAATATACTAGTGCGAGCCTGGCGGTTACTAGGCGATGAGAAGCCACCGGCAAGAAATTACATGGAAGATTCAGTCTCGGGACTGATTGTCCACTTGAAAAGAGTCGGACTGGGGAATGTACTCTAGATACACAATAGCTGAAAAGGTAGCAATGGAATAGGGATAATAGGGTGAAATAGTCACCTCATCAAATCCAATCTAATTTCAACGTACAAAAAAGTAGATAACTCAGGATTAAACGATCTACAAATGTGCCTGCGACGTTATTATAACTTACATTTTTCAAAGAAATTCGTTGCGGAATTGAACAACAAGAAGGAATGGGATCCAAATACTATTACTGGACTTGGAAAGAATACTATTCAATGGTACACAGACGGCTTAAAAGCAATAGAAGGAACTGGGATAGGAGTGTACGGACCAGGAATCAAACACTCTGAAAGCTTGGAAAAAACTCGAAGTATCTTTCAAGCGGAAATTCAGTCTTAAGAAAGTGTGCTCAGGTCAATATTTACAAAGGATTATCCGTGCCATTTACTTTACAGCTGTGCGCTTTTTTTACAGTGCGTAATATTCATCATTACATTGATAGCGATTGTGTGTTATTGACTGATTACAGGGGGGTCGTAGGTAAATAGTATTACTTACGTCTCTTACAGAGCGGCATTTAATTACACACTGCAAATTAGTCTGAATAGTTTGTTATGAAAATAACTGGTTTTTGAATCCTAAAGAAACAATTAATTCAATAGCACAAAAAAACGTAAATGTCAAACTAAACTGAGGAATTTTACCAATTGATCTGACATTGTCTAGAAGTTTTGCCAACTCGTAGACTGTAAATTGTCCTATCCATAAAGTATGAATTGTATTTACGGTTGGTGAATTAATATTTATTCCGATATGCAGGAAAGTAACTTTTTATCGTGAATAAACCATATATTACGTACTTATAATATTAGTAAGTATATATAAATATATACTTAGCTTTTCAACGACGATCCGCTGTTAGACGTTTCTCAAAAATTACATAAGATAGAATTATGAAATGTTATAGTATGGACTTTTTCGACCTCATGAGTCTATCTTAAAACTTATTATTTTGTCAGCTCTTCCGGTTGTAGGTTAAACCGGAAGTTGATATTAAATTTGTTATTTTCAATGAAACACACTGTATATTTTCACATTTTTAGATTTTGCGCTTAATTTTAGGCCACGGGATGATTGAAATATTAACATAATAATAAGCATGAAAAATGAGAGATATAAAAGTTTATGATACACTGATATTTCCTCTAAGAATTTCAATAATGTCTCAATGTAGTTTGGGTACCTTATGATATCTTGCAGATGGAATTTGAGATTAACGAATTTTTCATTTGAATTCATTATTAAGTAGAACATTAATATACCTATCCCTTACTTTAAAACTTCAGTGTATATATATCACATATTATGTATGGTTCTTCAGGTTGACACGGACATTTTCATTTGTAACAAATACGAAAAGGCCACTTCCACCGCAGGTACTTTTCTTACCGTATTTTTGAACAAATGTGGTAACAAACAAGAAGATATTGACTACCGCCCTCTCTTCGAAAACTTTGTGCAAGACTTGCTGTCAACTGTTAACAAACCCGAATGGCCAGCCACTGAACTGCTTCTTTGCTTATTAGGAAAGATGTTGGTCAAAAATTTCTCAAATAAAGGCACTGATATGTCTTTAAGGGTGGCCAGTTTAGATTATTTGGGAGTTGTTGCTGCAAAACTGAGAAAAGATAGCGTTTTGTCCAGATGTAAACTAAATACTATAGATCAAATGATAAAGGACATTAAACAAGAGGAACAGAAGGATAACGAAGAGAAATCGTCCAAAAATAAGGTGAGTGAAGTGATTTGTAACTGAAAATTGAAATAAATTGATATAGGTAGTCTAGTCCAAATTTAAAGATAATTTATTGCCTTCACCGATATCTAATAAACCGATATATTTTAGAAAAAGAATAATATGGTGAACACAGATCACGAACGTGCTCAGTTTCTTCAACGAGTATTACTTGATTTTCTTGCTGTGAATGCTCAGAATGACGAAGCATATAAGTACGCCAGACATTTTTACATAGCTCAATGGTACAAAGATGCCGTCACTGAAAAATCCCAGTTGGCTATGGGCGATAAAAAGAATAATTCCAGAGATAATCACAGATCAAGAAAGTATAAAGACGAAGAAGGGGAAGAAAATTCTGACGAAGAGAAGATAAAAAGCAAGAAAAGTTCCGAACAGGAAAATACGGAGATATTTGCCCAAATAGAAGAGAAAAAGAAATTTCTTCTCGGTAAAATCAAACCTTTTCAGGAGTCCATGTCCGCTGGGAATAGAGTTCAAATATTTCAAACGTATATTGACTATAGTAGTGCAGAATTAATTGCACAATTTTTGGCTTCCAAGAGGTACTTTTCCCAAAGCTTTGATCAGTATTTAAAAGCGGTAAGTCTAAGGTACACAGTACTGTAAAAAAATTCATGTTTTTTTTTCTACCTCTCAGATTTTAATAGTTCTAAAAGAGACTTCCATAGCGATTCGAACCAAAGCAATGAAATGTCTTACGATGATAGTCGAAGCAGACCCATCAGTTTTGGGTAGACACGACATGCAAATGGGTGTAAATTTATCTTTCCTTGATCATTCGACGTCAGTAAGAGAGGCAGCAGTAGATTTAGTAGGAAAGTTTGTTCTTAGTCGTCCTGAATTAATCAGCAAATATTATGAAATGTTATCTGCTCGAATATTAGATACAGGCGTTAGTGTAAGGAAGAGAGTCATAAAAATTTTGAAGGATATTTGTATAGAATGCCCGGAATTTCCAAAAGTACCAGAGATTTGCGTTAAAATGATCAGAAGAGTAAACGACGAAGAAGGAATTAGGAAACTAGTAATGGAGGTGTTTCAAAATATGTGGTTTACTCCTACTAAGGATACATCTTTATTGAGGAAGGTGATGAACATTACCGATGTAGTTGCTTCATCCAAAGAAATTGGGCTGGAATGGTTTGAGCAACTTCTGCTTAGTGTAAGTGATTTTTCAATATTTAATAGAAATTAATAAAGTGTAAATAATTACATATGATATCGAAGAATAAATAATTATATTTATTCTAACGCTTTATGAAGTTTTGAAAAATATTTTTCAAAAACAGTGACCGTTCGCATAAGAAGAAACATCTACTTCCCGGATTATAGGCACCGTACATATAACTTGTACTGATGAGGTGCAAATGGTGTCCATTCTAATTGCAAACCAGATTGGTTCATTAAATCTTGTAGATCATACTGACCCCGTTTGACTAAGAATTTTTTTTTTTT
>CAJUYH010011775.1:0-10696 GCA_910591685.1 Galerucella tenella | reverse complement strand
AAATTATTTCGTTTAAATCGAAACAGGTCGATAGACATGTTACACTGTTTTGAAAAACGATTTAGTCACACAAGTCTTAAGAGAAGATCACTTGGCAATTTTGTACGGAAATAAATTAGTGGCTAAGTACAGCTCTTCACATCATCACAAAATGATTAGATCCAATTTAAGATACATCGGTAAATACTTGATAGAAATGAGAAAGCTGTCGTCCGATATTACTGATTTCAAATCATGTTTTTCTCCATTGTTTTACGACTTGACTGTTAAGGCAATTCGTAAAGTTGCGGGATATAATGAAGAAAAGGGAGAATATCGTGCTCCCTACTCAGCTTCCGCTATAGGTACGATATTGAAATTCTGTTGTGCTATTCTGGAATCTGAATATATAAAAAGACAAAACACTGAAAAAATTGGACCCGTCCAAAATTTTCTAAAGCTTCTACAAACCGAACTAGCGACAGATGTCAATAAGACCGTTATAGAAAATCTTACCACGTTGAGACGTTCAAGGAAGGTAGTGTTGCCGACATCTTCAGATATGTCAAAATTAATTAATCATGTACGTCTCACTAGGGATCATTTGCAAAAGGAGCTTTATGAGAAATTCTCTTTCGAAGTATGGAAGAAATTGGCAGGCTATACCTTGGTAGGAGTCATGACCTATAACGGTAGACGACCCGGTGAGATAGAGAGATTGTTGGTATCCGATTTTAAAGAATCATCCCAGTCTCACAATGAGAGCTCCGAATCACTTTTTAACACAAATAATATTAAGTACACTAGATGTGTTTTAAGAGGTAAACTAGGCAGGAACGTTTCTGTGATATTGAGCGTAGAAGAGGTTAATAGCATTAAGTGCATATTAGACCTTCGAGAGCTGGCTGGCGTTGATGTTAATAACCCCTATGTGTTTGGTTTGCCAAGCAAAAAACCGTATAAATTTTTAAAAGCTGGCCTTTTATTGAAAGAAATCAAACAAGTTAAGCAAACAAGTTAAGCATCCAGAAGGATTATTTGCTACAAATATCAGAAAAAATTTGGCTACAAAAACTACCAAACTGTCCCTAAAAGCAGCAGATAAAGACCATATTATGGAATTTATGGGACATTCGGAGAAAATCCATCAAAGTATTTTTAGACAACCTGATATAGAAAAAGGCAGGACTGTTATGCCAATGGTTTTAGACTTCGCAGCGGGCAATGAAAAGGGTATTATTGAAACTGAATCTGCATATGAGAATAATTTCGAAGGGGAGATCATAGAAGACAAGATTAATGTCTGTGAATACAAAG
The DNA here is from genome assembly GCA_910591685.1 of Galerucella tenella. NCBI lineage: Eukaryota > Metazoa > Arthropoda > Insecta > Coleoptera > Chrysomelidae > Galerucella > Galerucella tenella. The sequence goes on along the minus strand of CAJUYH010011775.1, from coordinate 9,400 downwards.
ATTCACATGATGAGAGCGACGAAATAATTCTGCCAAAAAGGAAAAGAAGATTGATAGGTAAATATTTGAAGCTTTCTCTTTAGTCTCCTTTATTGGAATTTCTTGAAGTAACATTGTGTAGGTAAAAGTGAAATCATTTTCAATGGAGGAGTTTTCTCAAATCAGCTAAAATCCATTATTGTTAATTGTTTTAATAAACAAAGTTAAACCAGCATTATAACATAAATTGAATCAGTGACAGGTGGAACTGACAATGTAGTTTTTACTCGATTCTCATATCTAGGACAATTTGTAGCTCAGCTTCTATATAATGTGCCCCATCTCTGAGATAAAAATGATTTCGGTATTTGTAGTGAATGTAGTACGGATTTCTTTTGCTTGTTAGGTGATTCATTTGTAAACCCTATATAACAAAATTATTATCAATTAATATTAACAATAGTATTTTATTGATTTTCAGATATGTCTCTGGGATATGTACCTAGAAAATCCTGGTCTACAGAAGAGAGAGTCGCTGCACGAGATATATTTAAAAATAATATTGAAACTGGGAAGTCCCCCAGCTACGAAATGTGCAAGGAGATTATACAAAAATCCGAAACATTGAGTTCAAGATCTTCAAATCAAACAAAACACATCCAAGTCACAAGGTTAGTTCAGACATTCTTGGAGTTTTTCGAAAATTTGGAAACAAAGTTTTAAAAACTGTCATCAATACATTCGTTATCTAAAGAAGTGCTCAATTGTCTAGTTTTATTTTATTTGAAATAGTTTGTAACACTCGTTCTCTCCTTAAGAGACAGATCCCGGCTAGAGACCCTCTCAAGGGTGGATCGACTCCATGTTGATGCCACACTAGGTGTGCCAGAGGGTTAACAGACTATAAGAACATAGGGCGCCACTACCTTTTTAGACGTCGACGAAAAAAGATAATTTAATGTTAAGGAAAAAACTAAGGTGAGAAAGGTAGAAACACCTTGTAGAATTTACTTAAATTTAAAAAAATAAAAAAGTTACAAACTCACGTAAACCCGGACACAGTCCCTACAGCTCTTACAGCCGGGTATAGAAGAAATAAAAAAAAGAATATTAAATTTATTAATATTAAATTTATTTTGCCTCAGGAAGGGAAGTGAAAAAAATTAACCTGTACTCCTATAATGTACTTAGCTTAGGTATGTCCTGAAGTTGAAGTGGAGAGGTCCTGAAGTTGAAGCGGAAAGGTCCTGAAGTTGAAGTGGAAAGGTCCTGAAGTTGAAGTTGAAAGGTTCTGAAGTTGAAGTGGAAAGGTTCTAAAGTTGAAGTGGAACTGGGGGTAACGGTATTCTGGCGGTAACCTGGCAGGGGTATCCTGGCAGTAACGATATTTTGCAGGTAACCTGGCAGTAACGGTAATTTACAGGTGTAACCTGGCAGGGATATCCTGGCAGTGGTAACCTGGCAGCAACGGTATTTTGCAGGTGTAACCTAGCAGCTGTGCTTACCACAGCAATTTAAGGTAAAACAATAAAATTTAAGAGACGGTAGAAAGATACGTCCTTGCTACTCAAGGGTCGGTAACGGAAAAGAGTGAAAACCACCTCCTAGAATCGAGCGTTGACATCATATGTCAATTGTCGTAACGGTCAACGATTAGAGAAATTTAGATCACACTATATTGGAAGTGGTTACTATGACGGCAAGCGGTAAAATCGAAATTATTTCGTCAAATCGGAACAGGTCGATAGACATGTTACAAGTTAACGAACATATCGCTCATGGTTACCTAGATATCTAAATTCCAAAACCTCAAAATCATTCAACAAGCAATTATCACCGCGGTTTTCAGTATGTATTTTTATCAGAGGGGAAAAAACTAAAAACATCACATTGCAGCATTTGGACTCGCATCATTCACTTTATTTATCATGTATGTGTATTTATTCAAGTGCAAAATTTTCATGACAAAATTTATAGTTACGATCTTCTATGTGTCTCTACATAATATGTATTTTTCACAAAGTAATAGTATTCTTCATTTTTTGTAGAAAGGAAACGGAGGACCTGGACCACACCGGAAAAAAAAGTGATGCGAGAACTGTTTGGAGAAGAAGTTAAGAGAAAAGTTTATCCAAGCAGGAATAACGTTATTGAAGCCATACAGAAATATCCGCAACTACAGGGAAGGACCCCAGAAATGGTATTCTCGCACTTGCAGCACGCAATTAAGAAATCTGAGATTCAGTAATATGCTAATGCCAAAAAAGCAAATAATATATGAAAGTTGTTTCCCTTTTTTCAAAATAAAGTTAGTTTTTCTGACGTCCAGTGTACATTATTTCTTAGTATTTTGGATCATTTTTTGTAGGTTCCATAATATGCTAGTTACATACATGTCATATGTGTATTCCTATATCAAAAAAGAAAAATTTTACTCCACTCTTATGTCAAAACTCGAATGAGTTAATTACTAAATTTTCCAAAAATCCCATTTTAGAAGTTCGGATAATATTTTTTTATTTAGTTAATTGATAATTGATTAAATTTTTTCATGATTGAATGATTATAGCTATTACTTTTTGTGAATTCATACTAACTGAGATTAAACTATTAACACGTTAGATTTTCTATTATCATTTTATAAATTTACAGTTTGTTCACTCAATTTTGCAGCATTATGTTGTAGGTCACTACTTTGTGATATGAATAAATTTGTGGACCGTACATATATATTAAATTATGCTTTTAATGAAAGTACCTAATTACCTATTACGTACCTACTGTTTTTATCAATATTTTAAAGAACTTATAAGTGATTATTATAATACTTATTTGCCTAATTACAGTTTCCTGTAACAATTGTCAAATAACTGTAAAGCCGAGATGGTTTTTGGACAATATGAATTTTGGTTTGTGGTTAGTTGTGGGGATATCGCCATTATCACATTCTTAGCATTCCATTCACTGTGGTAAATGTATTAATGTGATTCCAGCGTTATCTTCAGTTCAGAATTATGCTCTCAGAGTTTATCTTTAGTTCAGAATTATGCTCCCGTTTCTTAACGGATGATATCTACTTTGTACTGATGAGGCGCAAATACGCCGAAGCCGGTATACAATTGATATTGTCCCTTCTAAATACAAATGGTTATGTCGTGAAGACATCCCAATCCCGTTTCATTCATTGTTTGTCGGGGCATATAGCACTAGAAGTAGATGACATCTATTTCAGCAGAATATTCATTATTATAGATAATCGTACGGTACCCTTCGTGCGGGAGTCCGACTGGCAACATCTACTTATAACAAACAGCATCGCATATTTAAAAAGGGAAACCGTAGCATTATACAAATTGTACATTTAAGAACTGTACGTTTACCTCAAAAAATTAGTGGATACATAAAATTGAATTGGTAAGATTATAAATAAAATTGTTCAAAATTTTTAATTTCAAGTTATATAACAGTTTATTAAAATGTTTATTTTCTAGATTTTTTCTTAATTGGTCGTAGAAAAAATATACTGTTCGATTCGTGTGAATTGTCCATATCGCACTCGAACGATTGAGCAAACCAAACTTTGTTCTCGTGCGATATGGCCATCATATCGACACCAGTTGCACAAACTACTATTAAGCTTCTACCTGATGTCGTTATAAATATCGAGCAGAATAATTATTTAAAAATAAAATTAACAATAAAAAAACCCCTCCATGGAGTTCGAACCCTGGTCTACCGCATGAGAGCCTGGTATATTTACCACTCAACCACCGAGGAATATGCATTTTATTAATCTAGTCTAGAACCTGAGATGCATTATATAATTTTATAAAATCTGACGTCCAATAGGAGTTCCCTGAGTACTCATTTCATTCTGTTTTTAGTATTTATTGTTAATTTGCACGGATTATTTTATTTAAGTTTTTTTTTGTAAATGAATATTGTCGATCCAGTACTTCTAGGAGAAACTTTTTTTGACTAGTTATTTTAACGTTACTTTTAAATTGAAAAAAGATTATTGACGGGTACTAAACGCGAATGCTGATTGGTGGATTTCATATACGTTCTAGGATGTATATGGAATCATATCCGTTCAGTTACCACCTAACCGATATGACCTACCTACGTTTCCATTCGGTAAACTGTGCAGAAAATGGATAGTATAGGTACATGTGGGTGTAGAAAAAAAAGTTTATGTGAATATTTCTGTTTATGTATCTCAAGAGCTTCTAAAATATTTAATTTGAGGGATTTAGGTTTTATATGCAAAACTTCAAGATTTGTTCCCTATTAGCAGAAATTTTCATAAGTATGTGTTAGGTATCTGTGGTATAGACCATGCAGAAATTTTCATGAACAACACCTTTTTTTTGTAAAAATAATGATAAAAAGTTTCCCGTATAGTGTGAACTTTGGTGGATATAGTGTGGATTTTAACTAATTAGTTATTTTATTTTGATCCATGAAAATGTTTAAAACCAACAAACATATTTTTTTATATAATAATGTATAATGAATGGGAGATCCAATTGTATTTCTGTATGTTGAATCACCACAATAACCTAATAAGTAAATTTGCAGACATCTACAATAGCTATTTGTGTATTAAGAACGGAAAGTGATAATTTGCCGCTTGAGACAGAGAGTGCACGCACTTCCTGTTCAAATTGCACACAAGACTTTTTCTACGATCACCATATTTTTAGACAAATAACTAAAAAAATATATGAAAAGTACACTTTATTAGAATGTATAACTTAATGTCCAAAACATGTAATATTGTGACCACAAGGTTGAAGATTTTAGTCGGCAATACATTCCCCGAATATTTTTCAATTTTCTGTGAGTGGCACCAATCCATGAAAATATTGTATTGTTTTACGTATTTACCCACCTCTGGATTTAGTTGGCAGAAGATTGAGAGTAATATTTTTAGCAAAATCTGCTATATATAGGGGTGGGCTTGAAAATTCACGGTCACTATCCCTTTTCCAAATAGCTATTCATAAACAGACACATTTTTTTTAAACTAAAAATGAAATAATGACGTTTCATTAATTTTTATTTGCATAAATTAGTAGGTAGGTAGGCTGAATTAATAGCCGAGCGTATCGAGGCTAGGAATTCAGCTAAGGCAGTCAATCTACTTTGCTGCCGAGTTGAACATATAATTTTTTCTCCGATTGTTCATAATGATATAGGAGGATATTGTATTTGCAAATTATCTAAGGAAAGAAAAGGTGGCTTATTCGTTCAAAATTGTAGTAATTTTATCAATGTTAATAACAACTAAATATATGTTATTAAATTCTTGTTAAAAGTGTTATGTAATAATTGCTAATGAATGTTTACGTCAAATGTTTTATTCCAATTGAGTATAATCACTTTGCTGCCTAGGCAGGTAAAGTAATACTTTGCTGATTGATATGTGTCAGAAAAATTAATATTTGCTGCCAATCGGAGAAAAAAATATTTTGCCTGTGTCATTCACTAGACAACTATTTTGATATATTCATTCAATAGGTAACTGCGTACGTTCATTTTATATAATCAACCACTAATGTACCTTTCCTGATATAAAAAACATTATAAGATTCACAAGTGATTACAATCAGTATCAATAATAAATACCTGTTAGTTGTGTGCTGCTACAAATTGAATTCATTTTTCCACTCGACTTATTTTTCTGTGATATACGAAAGTATAGGTAATGGTGTCTTTCTTATGGGTATAACACACAAAATTGCGAAAATACAAACACGACCCTGTATAACAAGACAAAATAGTATATCTATTTTTAAAGCAAAATAATCGAAACGTATTAGTCACTCATTGACTACCGAAACACAGATAACCCACCAAAATAACAAAACACCTGACCTTTACAAATATAAATTTATTTTCTTACAAAAAGAACTTATGGAACACGGAGACACGTCTGAAAAATAAAAAAAAACGTATAAATATGAAATGTTTCATTTTAGAATCATTGAAACCCCGATTTCTAAAACTGTTGTATGTAGTTAGGTATATAGGTCAACATTTTCCGCGTTACTAGACTTTTATGTAAATTGCAATTTTCAGTTATTCTCACTTTTGAATACCTTTGAAAAAATCATATGAAATTACAGTTTGAAAAAAGATGAAGATATTTGAAGGTCACTAGTTTGTTCTGAATTTGTCTTAATTGGAAAAGTAGGGGAGAGTTGACTAAATCCTAAAACAGGATTCCTAGTATTCAAAGCTTCAACTTTCTAAATGAGGTAATGTTAAGTGAAATATTTTACCTACAATTTCACAAGTAACGAAGCTTTTGATGGTTTGGATCATCCATGGAAAAACATTTATCAAAATATATTAATTGCAGATTCAATGATTGTAATAGGAGATTTCTCCAGTAAGAATAAACGAATACTGATATTTCGGAAAAAATATTTTTCAAAGTTGCAACCTTTATTCATCCATTTATTCTCATTTCAGATATTTTAAAATGTTTCGAAGTTTGTCTAGGAAACAATATTATTTTCCGTTACAAAGGAATTCACGATTATTCGAGAAATCGATAAAATACTATACTTCAAACCCCTGTATAATTCAAGCCGTGGCATTCACGAGGTGGGCACTGTGAAACTTTTTGATCAAGGAAGATTCATCAACATCATGTCAAAAAATGAATAAATAAAATTTATGGATGATTTTAGAAATAATTCCAAAATTATTCCGAAGAATCCCTTCTCCATATTTTTTGGACTATCGCTGCAACTTTATTTGAATTCAGATTGATGAGTAGAGACCTTGACACATTTGTATATACATAGCTACATTGTTTTAAAAAAATTAGCCAAATACATTGGTGAAAGGGATGCATTTTTCCGAAATTGAAAATGGTTGGTTTAAATGCAAAATATGATCGCCCTCTCAATTACTGTAAGTAACATCAATTGCATATCTATCTGCATTTGCATTTTTTGATAAATCAGATCGATACGATGAAAATGGAATTCCGTTCTTTTTAAATCATCAAATATTAAACTTTGACCACCTGTAGAATCCGAAAGCCGGCGTTCAGAGAGTTGGCGCGATGGTAACTTTTGTTCAGGATGGCATGGTCTACATTCTACATAATATTGAAATTCCAGTGATTTTCACCGAAACCAGCTTTCCATAAGATTATTGTGTGGTTCTTTCTTTATATCGACTAATGCTACTCATTATGATTTTTCCTGTAAACTTCGGGCGAGCTCGGGTAGAAACGAGTAGGTACTATCTTAAAAACATTTTCAGAATTTCAAAATCTTGCGATGCTTTTGATATTTGGTTGAGAGTGATATCAATTATTTCCATTTCTCAGTTTTGTTTTGATGTCTTTTTATTATGCCATTCCATACAGGATGTTTAACTTTTCATCAATTTCCTATCAAAAACCGAGAGTTTATATTCGTTTCATTACTAAGTCACAATGTAAAAATATTGCCCTGTGTTGAAACTATTGAAAATGACTCCAATACTACTTCGAATACTTCAAATAACAGCTATCTATTGTTCAAAATAACATATAATATCGATTATAATACCATTTTGTATCAAAAAAACGGATAGAACCATTGAGTCCATGGCCTCAATGTGTCAAATTGGCCTTGATCAACAATTTTCATATCAATATGTGGACCCAATGTGTACGATAAGCGTATATATATATATATATAGTTAACATACAAGGTGGGCTCCACCCATGTTAAATCTGAGGTATAAGTGAGCTCCGCGGTAAAACGGGCTCCGGTATACGGAGCCCAACTTACCAAGTCCTAGAAAAAGCATCAGCTACCTTATATTTATGTCTAGATTGATTTGGCATAGTTTTCAGAAGGAGCTAGTTTTGGCCGTTTTCGTGAATCCGTATTTTTTTGTAGTGCGCGTGTATATTTCTAGATGGCGATGTGTTGGAAACTTGATATACATTGTATGTCATATATTTAGGTCAAAGTAGGATCCGATAAACTTGGCACTGCCGCAGTTGAGTATCCCATCACTTTAGCGGTCGGAGTAAGCTCCTTCTGATAGTATTTCATTGAATAGATAAAGAATTACAGATAGTAAATGCTTATTATAGCTAAAGTATTCTTCAAGAAAATCAAAGCTATGTGCAGAATAGTCTATTTTAAAAAATAAATTCAGGAATTGGATATTAATACAAGAGCTCTCAAGTAATTCGACATTTTGAACGATTCAGAAACGGGAACTTTGGATTGGTCAGTTTTTTGTGGAATATGAATTCATTTTATTATTACTTCCATTAGTTCAGATAATATTACTCTGTCATTTTGAATATTGAAAGGCATTTGAAATCGTTTTACACTGTTTTTCTTACTGATTCGGGCTTGGAAACTTTTCATTTATATTAAAATTGAAGAGTGTTAAATTAATAATCTACTCGTTCAGATTATAATTTTACTGGTTCTATACATAAGTTTTTCTTGACACCAGAAATGGTTGAATGATCACGATGTTTATTTTTTTTTTCATTGCCTTCTTGTTCCTATTTATAAGGTTTAAATTCAATTTTCCATATAGATTTCGTTTTTTTACCTTATGTTTAAAGATTATTTCTACTGGTTCCAATTTTGTTGAAAGATATATAGACTGAATGAATTTAACCAAATGTTACGTCAGTTACAGACAGAGACTATTAGATGATACCAAAGAAGAGGCACACTTACCTAGGCTTTTATTCAAAACGGTGTCAGTGGAGACATGTACAGGGTTATTCATTATAAATTACCCATCCCCTATTATTGCTATTATTAGTTCAAGAAAAAAAAGTCTTATATAAAAGTTGTTTGGTTGCAGCTGAATTCTCTTAATATTCTATCAAAAGTTCAGTAGCATGCAAATTTAAGGGGATACAAAAAATGATAGTTTTTTTCTTCAATGGATAACCCTGTATATTTTTATATTTTCATAATGTTTTTTTTAATTTCATAAGTATATTATATGTTACCCCTACCTTATACCGTTTTTGAGTTATTAAATGTTGAAAACCTTAGTTTTAGTAATTACTGTGAATGAGAAAAATATAATCCATCAAATCTATGAAAATGAGAACTAATTCTTATTTGATAATTGACATTTTCCTAATAAAGTAATTGAAATGGTTCACAGTAAGAAAGAAAAAGTCAAAATATATATATGTATATAAAAAACAAAGATTTATTTAAGAAAATTCATAAATAATGACCCATAAAAGATATTCGGAATGTCCACCATTATTGTTAATGCATAATTGATAACACCTCCTTATATTATTTATAAAAAAATTGCAGATGACTTCATAATTCTCATTTAGCTCGTTAATTTCAAGTTAAATCCTCTCTTTAACCACTTGTATATTATTATTATTACTATTGATAGTATCTTCCACCTT
>CAJUYH010011774.1:0-10697 GCA_910591685.1 Galerucella tenella | reverse complement strand
TTTTTTTTTGACGATTATATTTCTTTAATAAATATGAAAGATTTATATACAGTCGTTGAATGCACGACAATTTATTATTTACACTATGATGTCGATTATTTTGATGGATTAATTTTTCAAAAAGAACCCTTACCAGCTTGTTTATACGACGTTCACCGGAAAAGGAGCGTGCGAGCGAGAAAGTGGAAGTGACATCAGTCAAATGGAATTTCAACTATGTTCACATATGAAAATGAAATATTACAATAGCAAATAAATATAAAGTTATTTCACTTATGAATAATTAAAAAAATTTTATTTTTATTCAATAAATTTTGGATATATTATTTATCATTGGATTATTGTCATTTTTATATGTCGTAAAATTGATTATGGTACTTTTATTAACTCACGTAGTTACAATAGAGAAAATGGCGGTATCTCAATTGTCAATCAAAAACAATGAGATAGAAAATACTTATCCATCAATAATTATAGTAAATAAAAAGCGAAAAAAAACATAATGTACTGCTTAAAACGTAGTGTCAATACAGTTAATCACAATTTTATAAATTATATTGTGCAACGTTGCGCGTCAGGTGGTCTGAATTTATGGGTAACAAATATATTTTAGGTTAAACATATGAATAATGTATTTCAAACATTTCATACAATGATTTATTTTTGTCTATCAACATGTTAATAGGATTCGAATATTGACAATGAATTGAGACTAAAGATCGAAAAATATTGGCAGGACAAGATATTTAATAATAAACAGCATAAAGAAAATGGAAATAATGATAAAGAGAAATATTACGTTTTATCAATGTGTCCATATCCATCGGGATCACTTCATATGGGTCACGTTCGTGTGTATGCAATTAGCGATACTGTTGCACGATTTCATCGTATGAAAGGACGTAATGTTATTCATCCGATGGGCTGGGATGCATTTGGTTTACCTGCGGAAAATGCAGCGCTGGAAAGGAAACTCGATGCGTCCGAGTGGACTGAAAAAAATATTGCAAATATGAAAGAGCAAATGAATATAATGGGCTGTGATTTTGATTGGCAATGTGAATTGTCCACATGTAAACCAGATTATTATCGTTGGACACAGGAATTATTTTTAAAACTCTTTAAGCGCGATTTAGTTTATCAAAATGAAGCGTTTGTTAATTGGGATCCTATTGATAAAACGGTATTGGCTGACGAGCAAGTGAATCACGATGGTAAATCGTGGCGATCTGGCGCTAAAGTTGAAAAGAAATTATTGAAACAGTGGTTTGTGAAAACCACAGCGTTCGCCAAACATCTTTATGACGGTCTTGACGATCCAATATTGAAAGAGTGGCGCGATATTAAAAAAATCCAACGACACTGGATTGGCGAGTGTACGGGTACGACAATTGATTTTAAAATTGTTTGTGATATTGATGAATGTCCAAAAACATTGACACTATGGACCGACAAACCTGAATTAATTGAACATGCAAAATTTGTCGCTGTGTCGAAGGATAATTTTTTAGTTAAAGCCCAAGATGACAAGTGTCGCAATGTTGATGTCAAATATTTAAATGCAAAAGCTATTAATCCCTTTAATAATGATGAGTTGCCAATTTATTTTACGAATTCAATTAAATTTCCACGATTGCGCGACAATTATTTGGGAATTCCCTGTGATGTGGAAGTGGACGCGGTATTTTGTGAGAGTGTAGGAATCAATTTTGAAAAAATTGCGGAATTATTATCGGATGAAGTGCGTAAACAGAAACGTATCGAAATAATGAAGAAAGCTAGAGAGAATAAAATTGGTGGATTTCCAGTGAGTGTATCATTAAGAGATTGGTTGATATCGAGACAGAGATATTGGGGAACACCAATACCAATAATTCATTGTAAAAATTGTGGCGCACGTCCAGTACCTGAAAAAGATTTACCAGTAATATTACCAAAAATTTCATGTACAGACAATAGCGAAATTCCAAGCCTCAGACAGGCAAGTGATTGGTTGAAAACAACGTGTCCAGATTGCGGCGGTGACGCCATAAGAGAAGCTGACACCATGGACACATTTGTCGATAGCTCATGGTATTTTATGCGATATATTGATTCAAAAAATACCAATGAAATGTTTTGTAAAGAGAAAGCAGCTAAAAATTTGCCTGTTGATCTTTACATCGGCGGAAAAGAGCACGGTATTTATTTCATAATCCACTCAGTCTAGTTCTATTTAAATTTCTATTCATTTAATTTGATGTTTGTAATTGTTTCTGTCTTTTTTTTTACTCCATTTATTTTTGTTTCCAGCTGCGCTACATCTTTATTATGCACGTTTTATCAATTATTTCCTTCACTCTGAAGGATTATTGCCGACAAAGGAACCATTTAGACAGTTATTGGTGCAAGGAATGGTGAATGGATTGTCATATCGTGTAAGAGGCAGTGGAAAATATTTGAAACCGGATGAAGTAGATAAAAACGGTAACAATTATGTGGAAAAAGCCACGGGAAATTCAGTTATCACCACATGGGAAAAAATGTCCAAGTCTAAATACAATGGGGTCGATCCTATGAATATGTTTAATGAATATGGCGGTGATACAACGCGACTTATTATGTTGGCCGATGTCGCACCAGTTTCAACAAGAAATTGGTCAACTATCAGTAAGAAATCGTTGAAAAATATGAAAATTGAATAGTAATAATAATACTAATTGATTTCTTTATTAATAGAAAATTATTTTGGCAGCATTTCCGGGTATTCTCAATTGGCAACAGAGATTGTGGATGTCTATTCGATACTTTCTCAAGCGTAGACAACAGCAATCAGATAATTTGGAGCAGCTCAATGACGCAATGAGTAAAAATCTTTCTGAGGATGATGCGTATATGTTTGACAGTAGGAATTATTACATAAAAGGTGTAACGTGGAATATTATTGGTACACAGCAATTAAGTGTGGCGATATCAAAGATGCAGGGTTTAACGAATAGTTTGCGAAAAGTATCGATTAAGTGTCTAACACACAGTCCACAATATGAACGTGCGCTTGCTACACAAATAATTATGCTTGCGCCATATGCACCACGATTTGCATCCGAATTGTGGGCGGGTTATTGCTCCGCGTCTTATTATCTCGTTAATGATGACGAATGCATTCAAAGAGATAAAGATGTATTGGAACAAATATGGCCGACAGTTGATATGGATTACAAATTGGAACTTGATATATTTGTAAGCATAAGATTGCCACTTTGCCCCATTCGTTATTCACTTATTTATTTATTTGTTTATTTTTTGGACATATTGCCTATTTATTTTTTCATTTTTTTCAGGTGAATGGCAATGAAATTGCATCGTTAAAAATACCTAGACATATTTTGGATAATTTAACGGCAAGTAATGCGGCACAAATGGCCATGGATACGGAACAATTTCAAATATATCGCAACAGAGAGATAATCAATTATAAATTTGTCCAAACATCCGGTTGCGATTCAAAAATTCAATTCCAGCTTATGTCACGGACCTCTAACCTGGAAGCCAAAAAAGCTGTGTAATGAAATGATCATTTTTTTACTGTACATATATTTATGAATAAATGAATAACGTTATTCAAAATTATTGAGGAAACAAATTTTGAATTCCAAATTTTCAAACTCACCCGGCTATGTATGTTACATTATTGCATACATGCTCGTTATTGTACTTTATAGTCTTGAAATTGGCTGTGTAATCATTGGGTAAATTATAGTCCTGTGCACCTTTCATCATCGTTTTTCTTTTCGCACATTGAAAAAACAAAAAACAAAAAAATATTGAGAACATATTGGGTATAGCAAATTGCCGTATGATGAATTGCAATATAAGAAATAATAGATGTTTACAAATAAATTAATGATGGTCTTCGGTTCTCTGATAATTGTGATAAAGGGACAGGGTCTTCAATTTCTTTTGTTTGTCGATAAACACGACAGCGATAAACAACGCCATTTCTATTCACCACATCGACATCTAATGCAAAATACATTCCAATGTCTACACCTTCTTGAATGTCTAAACTTTTCAAATGTTCATTTGACATAGTCCAAATCGTTCCCCAAACATATGAATCGTTACTTGGTACAATTGTTGCTGGTGATCCGCCCCAAGTTTTCGAATATCCCACGAAATCAAGTCGGTAATCCTAAATTTAATGTTTAACAATGTAATCAGTTGGTTTATCTTATATCACACTGCTTATACCACCGGAAATATCAAAATATAAGACGATTAATTTTATTCGTTAGGATTACACCAGCTCTTACCTTTAATAATCCAACATCGAAGAATTTCGCTGATGGATTTGAAATATGCAATCTTGTTGCAAGTAAATTGCTTCCATAAGCAAAATAAAGAAATGTACCAATATTATTAGTTAATTTTGACATTGTGAGGTTATTTTTAAATTGGTGTATCGATAACAGAGGCTACAATTGACTGCTACACATTATATGAAGCAATCAGACAAACACGTCACCATTCTCAATATCAACGAACTGTAAAAACTTGAAGGTCATTTTAATTATAAAAAAAAATATTGCTAAAAATATACTTACAATAAACATTCGCTATTGTCATCTATTTTTATGATTATTCTGTTATTGAAATTCTCACAGTAATTTTCTATTGAGATATTACAAATTGATATTGTATCTGCAAAAATAAAGTGTAAGCTTAATATAAAACAATTATAGAATTAATTTGTAATTAGATGAAATGAAAAGGGCAAAAAAATGCATTTAACAACGTTAAATAAAGCAATAATGTAAATGTGTTTTGATCGAAGTGATATTGTACAATAAATACATTTTAGTTTACAATGAACAGAAGCAGATTTAAATCTCTTTATTGGTATGCTATAATTAATAATTATAAAGTCGTTGACAATACAAATTTTCAAACACAATCAAAGAAGAAATAAAACATTTAAAATAATTCATAATAGATTCATAAACAATTAGAAACTTTTTTTCATTGAATATTGAATTGAAATGAAATTAATGATTTGATTAATTAAGGTGTGAGGCGTTTTGGATCACGCGGGAACATGGAGACTTTACGGATATTATCCAAGCCGAGATAGAGCATAACAACACGTTCCATTCCAATTCCGCCACCGGCATGCGGCGGACACCCATATCTAAATGCATCAATATACGCTTTTATTTTTTCAATATCAATGCCATGATGTTTTGCGCGTTCTGTCAAATAATCAGGATCATGAATTCGTTGCGCGCCAGAAATAATTTCCTCGCCGCGCATAAACATATCGTATGAATTGGATGCTTTTGGATTCGTTGGATCAGGCATTGTATAAAATGGCCGAACTGCCAATGGATATTTGTCCAAAATATAAAAATCAGTATCGTATTTAGCTTTCACCAATCGACCCAATAGTTTTTCATCTGGTGTTGATAAATCATCCTCTTCACCCAATGTCACACCGGCCTCCGCCAATAATTCAATTGCCTGTGAAAACTCAAGTCGCAATGGCGGATCTAAAAATTTAAATGGCTCCACTTTATATTGTTCATTGACTGCTGCAATTTCATCTGAATAATTATCACGTAGTCCACGGAATAATTCAGTAAACATTGCCCCAATAGTATCAACAACTTCATGATAATGATACTTGAATGCCATTTCTAAATCCAAACCAACGAATTCAGTTAAATGACGATGTGTATTTGAATCTTCAGCTCGGAATACTGAAAATGAAAAAAAAATTTAACGAATTACCGTGGAATAAGTTCATCTTAGATTTGTTTCCTTTGTATCTTGACATATTAATGCGATACATTTTTTTTACATGCCAGTGGATCTTTAAATTAACTCAGGAAATTGCACTGAAATTGATTGAATAAAAAAACTACAACATCAAATAATTATATTTAATTCAAGCATAATTACCAGCGCCAACAGTAAAAACTTTGTCAAAATCAGCAGCGATCGCCATTTGTTTGTATAATTGCGGTGATTGTGCAAGATATGCCGAGCCTTTAAAGTAAGAAACAGTAAAAACATTTGCACCGCCTTCGCTCGCTGCCGAGATAATTTTTGGCGTGTGAATTTCAACAAATCCCCGTTGAGTTAATATATCACGGAATAATTTACAAACTGCGGCTTCAACACGAAAAATTGCTTGATTTGCCGGTGTACGCAAGTCCAATATTCTATTGTCAAGTCTTGTGTCCTGATTCACTCTAATATTCAAACCAGTGTCTTCACCTTCTGGCCGAGCTGCGTCTTCAATTTGCAATGGCAATTGTGGCTTTGATGCACTCACAACAAAAACTTTTTCAACATGACATTCAACATTTTTTTGCGTGCATGATTCGATTTTCGTTGGCACTTTCTTCACTACTGCTTGCACATCAATTATCGATTCTTTTGCAATGCTAAATTGCAACAATATATTTTAAACATGATAGTAATAAACAGAAAATGAAACAATTATATTTTTTATTCTTTTGTTTAATTATTTTTTGATTGTGATGATGAATTAATTGAACTTACTTGGAAATAAATTTCACCATTTGTTTGCTGATTGTTTCATTAACGGCCGCGAGTCCTTGGACAGTGTACGATTGTTGTCTTATAACAAAGAAACATTGTTTGCCTTTGGCTCTACTTGTGTGCAAACGGCCACGAATCCAAACGGATTTTTCCGATAATTCGACATTCAATTCTTTCACATCGACGAATTTTCTTTCCTCATGCAACTCTGCACTTTGTATTAATCCAGTTTGGCCATAGCAACCGACAGAAACATCTTCAGTTCCATTCGTTGCTTCTTGAGATTGCTATTTTTTTTTGAATTCCAACAGATAAGTTAAAAAAAACTTGTGATCTCTAAAAATTCTAAAAGTACAACTTACTGTTTGTGCTTTTCTCTCAGCTTTTTTCGCTGCTTTTTCAGCATCTTTCTGCTGCTTTTTCAACGCCTTCTTCGACGGTTCATTCCTGGCAATAAAATAATATTTATTAAAAGACAAGAATTAGATATCGAATCACATTGTACAATAATTTTGACTTCATATTTAATTCACTACACGAGAAAACGTACAAAGAATCAGGAAAAAAGTCTCTGTATATTTCTAATTTAACTGTGTCCATAATTAATATTTCATTGAATGAGAAGGAATGAATAGATTAATATATTTGGGAACTACGTTGATGTTTGCGTATGGTAAATAAAGTTTGATCAGCAATCACAAGTAAGTAATCAAATTATTGCCCAATGTAGATAAGAAATTTCGTTTATCTCAACTTTTATGTTGAAATATTGAACTTGTAACATTTACTACTGTCATTATTATACTTCAATAAGTATACGGAAATTATTTTGAATATTCTTCTCAAGTTATATTGCCGTACTTGAAGTACTTTTGAACTGTGCTACACAGCTAGTTACAGAATTACAAAACGTCCCTGCTTACTCTCGTCCCATAAACCGTCATTTTATACATATGTTAAATTGTCCTCGTTAAATTGTTAATTGTCCAGGTCATACTGCTAATGCAGAACAATAAAACAAGTTTTATTGAATTCTTACAATTCGCTTCTGTCTCACTCTCACCCTCATTTTATATATATATATGTTTATTATTAAATGCAAGTATTAAAATGCGTCCAGTCAGGATAAAAGGGTAACGACCAATTATCAATTAAACTCATCAGTTCTCGGTGCACCAATAAACATTATTCCTTAATATTTTTATTTTTTTGTTCTTCAATATGTCATTCAATTGTCTTACCCTTCTGTTCCACCCATTGCAGCTTTATCTGCGCTCATTTCTCTGTATATTTATCTGCAATTTCAATTAAAACACTAAATTATATGGCATTTTGAGGTTAAGATACCAGATCGACAAAATTAATAAAAATATTAATTCACTATTATTTCAATTTAATATTATTGTCAATATTTTTATAGAATAAAAAGATATTTGTTTCAAAAAATTGTAATTACCTTTAGTAAATAGTTATTTGTAAATTTTTTTCACTCGGAAATATTGAGATGTTCTGACTGAAAATTATGGTATAGTGACCGGTCCTACGAAGTGAGAGGAAACGTAGCCACGTGTGTCCCAATGATAACAATGTAATATATACATATATATTAATATATATTAAGTGAATGTAAATATGTTTTTTATTTAAATAAACATTATTCCTGCCATCATGTTATTCCATTCACGCCAAGTCAACCGAATCATTTATTACTTCTTTTTTATACACATTTACTGAACAGATAACGTGTGAAAATAAGTAATTGTTATTCAATATTTAAGTATATATAATAGGTGAATGAGTTGATTAATTGAAGTGATAGTAAAAATAAAAATGCAGATAAAGATAATGAGGAATGACAAAGGCAAGTCAGCTCGAATTATGACAAAATATTTTTTTTTCCCCCATATCTTTTCGTTCGTATTTCCAAATCATCAATTGATTATGAATTTCACACTCTCGATAGCTGAGTCCAATAAAGAAGATGGCGCAATATTATCCAATTGTTTATCATCATTTTTCAATAATGTTGGCTCTGAATTGATACCGATTGATTGAATTGCTTGTTGTATTGTATAGTCCCAGCAATTCGATCCCATTGTTTCATTACCTGAAAGCAAATTGTCTCGAGATTTGCATGACTTGCCTTGTCTTCATATAATTAAAAATGAATATAGCAGGAATTATGGACATTGTAATTAATGAAAAATATAAAAGTGTATTTTTCTATTTAGATATTCGAATGCATTTGTATGTAATGAAAGATAATAAAACGAAATGAAATAAAAATCAGTGGTTGAAATGGAAATATTTATCTAAGAAACAGCTCATATTTTTTTTTTTGTTTGTTTTTGTGAATATCTTATTTGATACACCGCAATCTACAATGATTAACAATCAGAAATGCAACTTGAGAGTAATATTTTTTTTCTCCTCCACCATCTCTCCCTCTTGTCCATACTTTGTAACTCATTTTATTCACATTTCATCATCCCCATCATTCTGCTATTTACTTCTTACTTTTCAATTTTTCCGCGGATTCGTCAAACGCTGCATCCTGAATATTCAACATTAAATTGTTGCCATTAAGATAAACGCGATTTTGTGAGTTTGCAATCTGAAATAATAATGAAATAATTGAATAGTTAATTATTACATAAGGTTGATTAGATTCAAAATTGTATGTGGGATAAACCAATTAATTTTTAAAAAATTACCGTGCGAGAGATGCTTTGGGCCGCACGTAATTTCCGCAGTTTTAAGTATCCCGGATTTTGTCCAATAGCTAAACCAAGGTACAGAGTAGTCAAGGAATATAAACAGAGAGAAAACTCAAAAATTTATCTGTTAAAAATTGATTAACCTATAAATATGACATTGCACTATTTTTGGTTATTAAATTGGTAATGAAGATAAATAAAATTCTCATTCAATTATATTTCTTCGTAAACTAATATGACTTTTATGGCTCTATTTATTCGACTGCCAAACAAGTTAAAGTTTTTATCTCATTTCAATGATTTTTTTGTTTATCATCTTGGAAAATGATGGCTAAAATGTTGATGATTTTTTCAACTTTAATGACGAATATTAAAGTTAATTCACCAATTTTCATAACTAACCACTGAATCATGGAGGAAAACCGATAAATACTACAAAGTAGATGGAAAAAACATGAAATTATGATGTAACATCATCGAAAACTCAAAGTTGAATGCAGTATTGGACATTCCTCGTTCATTTACTCTTTAAAATTAAAATCAACCAAAATTGTAATCATGTCATATTCAAAGATTGAAATAATTTATGATATTTTATATTATCAGATAAAAATAAAGGATATCATTTTTGCGGCCTCAGCTTCACCCTCAGCTTGAACAATTTTTTGTTGTTTCTCTTGGACTGCACGTTCAACAACAAACGCAGCGCGTTGTGCTTCCTGCTGTGCAACTTGTTTAGCCTCAACAGCCGCTGTATATTCTTTACCAAAACTCAATTCAGTAATTGAAACATCGTCCAATACAATATTCCAATCTTTAGCACGTTCAGTCAATTCCTTTCTCACCATCATTGAAACTTGTTGACGCATTGTAATTAATTGCGACGCGTTAAATTTTGCAACAACTGATTTCAATACTTCATTGCAGATACTTGGAAGAACCTGAAACAAAAAAAAATGCACAATATTCATTAGATTAAAAATGATTGCAATGGCAATTGTTGTACAATTTTGCAATTCCATTGTTGATTCATTTAATATAAATACTTTTTCATCGTAATCGAGACCCAATTGTCGATACATCGTTGGCAATGATGAGGCATCAGGTCTTGATAAAACTCTAAGTGAAATATTGACCATTTGAAGATCTTTTGATCCGGTGGGTGATGAAATTTTTCTTGGTCTACTTCTTATATCGTAAATAATTGGATATTGGAACCATGGAATACGAAAATGCAAACCCTCGGTCATTATATCTTTTTGAATTCCACCAACACGCGAGAATATTATTGCTCTGTGACCACCCTCGACTGTAAAATAAATTAATAATAAATAATTTACATATAGATATTCCAATTTTTGTTGAGCATTATATAATCTCAGCGAGTTTATTTCCATTGAAGACATTGATAATGTCTGGAACAAATTTCCAAAAAAA
>CAJUYH010011773.1:0-10697 GCA_910591685.1 Galerucella tenella | reverse complement strand
TTGTTTGTTGGTTTCATAATTAAATTATTTACAAATGACTTGTTATTTGAGAAAGACAAGGAAAAATCATATGTATATGGTGGTAAAGTGCCTTTTCCTCCCTTCACCTTCGAGAGCAAACGTAGCACTCTCCTCCATTGTTATAAAAATAGCTATTCCCTCTTCCTATTTGTGGAAAAGATCCAATAATTTATAACACTCATTACATTTTTTTATTGTCGAGATACAATGAAACATTTAAAATTGTATTCACGTTAGTCTTCCAGTCAATCTATAAATCAATATATATATACAGGGTGTCCCACGACGAGTGAAAACTATCTGTCTATGGCAAAATACCCATAGTAAAATCACGAAAATTTCTACGTTTGGGTTTTCAACTAAAATATTTTCAAAGATGGCCGACTTCCGTTTCTACCGGAAGTCGACTGTAACTTTGTTATTTTAAATGGAACACCCTGTATATTAATACATTTTTGAAATCTACGTAATATTTTAGTATACTTTTGTCTAAAAACTTTTTTCGAAAAATGCACACTTTTTGAGTTATTAATTTTTTTGTAGAAAATTTGACCGTTGAAGATCCTTATAAATTATTTTTTTACGAGAGGACCCTTGAAGATATGAAAATGGTTTCTCTTCGGTTGCCTTCAGCAAGGTCAAACGTATTCGAATATATGTTGAAAAATTTTTCATTTTATACAAGGTGTGTATAAAAAGTGTTCAAAGTTTAACTTTATAAATATCAAATTTCTTCATTTTTTTAAATAGAACCAACCTGTTTTTCCTATTTTAATGCATTCAGGAGAAAAAAATAAGGCAAGTTCATGTATACTTTCCTATACCTAAACCTTACCGTTATCCAGATATTAAATGTTTTCTGTAAATTTTTAGAGATGGAGGTGTGGTCTAAATTTTGATACAAGCACTAAGAAATAAAAAAGTCTTTTTCTTCATCTGTCTCTAGAAAAAAATCAAATCGAATTGTTTTTATTAATCCTATTCCAACTTTTAGTCGTTTCCGAGATATTTGAGGTTTTAAATTGTTATTATATTTTTTAACAAGTTTAAATTTTTCATGTATACTTTTAGTAGGCTTTGTAATAAATGACACTTATTTAACTGACATTAGTTAATTGTTGATACTTTCGAAAATCGTTAAAATGGCTCGTTCCCAATTTAATAACGAAGATTATGTAAATTTGCTTTTAATACATGGTGAATGTGAAAAAGTTGTTACAAGAACATGTATTTTATTTGCTGCAAGATATCCAGATAGACCACGACCAAACTCGCACACTGTTATAAGAATCCTCAACAATTTAAAGCTATACGGTTCATTTGAAGCAAAAGTAAATCGAATTAAACCAGTTATTGACAATAATAATGCCGAAATTAATGTTGTTGCTTATTTTACTGCTTATCCGGAAGCATCAATACGCGTTGCCGTAAGAGATCTTGGAGTATGCAAATCGTCGATTCACCGTATTTTACGAAAACATAAAATGCATCGCTATTCGTACAATTTGTGTCAAAATTTAAAACCAACCGATTTTACTAAACGAATAGACTTTGCTGAGTTTTTACTAACAAAATGCCAGGAAGACGACGATTTTCTAAAAAACATAATTTGGTGCGACGAATCGAAATTCACGAAAAATGGATTATTTAATAGACACAATTCCCATTATTGGAGTCAAGATAATCTTTAACCAAAGAACGTGCTTTTCAAGATCGGTGGCAGTTCAATTTCTTTTGTGCTATTAGAAATAATCAAATAATAGCACTTCATTTTTACGATGGGAATTTGAATGGTTAGGAAGCACAATCAATTAATTTATTCCTAATTAATTATGTAAAAAACACTGTTTTTGTATTTTTTAATTTTTTTTGTTGTATTTTTAGGTGAAAGATATCTTGATATTTTAAGAAAAATGAAACAAAGTTATTTAGACCGCTTGCCACCAGACGAATTAAGCAAACTTTTTTTATTCATGACGGTGCTCCTGCTCAAAGTTCAATTGTCATAAATACATTTTTAGAGGAGCAATTTGAAGACAGGTGGTTAGCAAATAATGGTCCTTTTCGGTGGCCCCCTCGTTCTCCCGACATGACGCCTTTAGATTTTTTTATATGGGGTCACATAAAACAAGAGGTTTACTCACAAGTCTTAACATCTAAAGAAGATTGTGAGCTAAGAGTTCGAAATTCCTTCAAATCTCTTTCTGAGATGATGATCAGTCGGGCGACGAATGAAGGCATACTGAGAAGGGTTGAAAAATGCATTGAAGTTCAAGGTAGCAATTTTGAACATTTACTTTGAAACATAAGACTATTTTTTTGTGACTTTTAATTTTCCATAAAATTTGGTAGCATATCTTATTATTGTCACAAATGGTTTAATTCGATTAACTTTTGCTTAAAATTAACCGAATAGCTTCAAATTGTTAAGTATTCTTTTAACAATGTGCGATTTCGTTCGCGGTCAATCTGGATATCTTACTGCAAATAAAGCACATGTTCTTGTAACAACTTTGTCATTTTTACCATGTATTAAAAGTAAATTCACATAAAATTTTTTATTTCTTAGTGCTTGTATCAAAATTTAGACCACACCTGTATCTCTAAAAATTTACAGAAAACATTTAATATCTGGATAACGGTAAGGTTTAGGTATAGGAAAGTATACATGAACTTGCCTTATTTTTTTCTCCTGAATGCATTAAAATAGAAAAAAACAGGGTGGTTCTATTTAAAAAAATGAAGAAATTTGATATTTATTAAGTTAAACTTTGAACACTTTTTATACACACCCTGTATAAAATGAAAATTTTTCAACATAGATTCGAATACGTTTGACCTTGCTTAAGGCAACCGAAGAGAAACCATTTTCATATCTTCAAGGGTCCTCTCGTAAAAAAATAATTTATAAGGGTCTTCAACGGTCAAATTTTCTACCAAAAAAATTAATAACTCAAAAAGTGTGCATTTTTCGAAAAAAGTTTTGAGACAAAAGTATACTAAAATATTACGTAGATTTCAAAAATGTATTAATATACAGGGTAGAAATTTTCGTGATTTTACTATGAGTATTTTGCCATATATACAGATAGTTTTCACTCGTCGTGGGACACCCTGTATATAGGCCGACACTCCTGTTGTCGGAGTATAGGCCGCTCATTTTGAGCTCTTTTGATCCTTTTTGTACGGTGGATCAGTCCGTGTATTATCTTCTGCTTACTACAGCATGCGGTGTGAGTTCGCCATCTTTGTAATCATCTTCCATTCCTTCCTATCCTCTGTTTTTCTACCCCAGTCACGGATTCCCATTTTCTTTAGGTCATCAATCACTTGATCTTCCCATCTGAGTTTGGGACGTCCCCTTGGTCTCTGGATTGCAGGCTTCCAGTCAGCGATTTTCCTTATTGGATCGTCCTTATTCCTTCTTCGAAGATGCCCATACCATCTTAGTCGTTGTGCCTTTATATGTCTGACTATATCTTCACCATTCATGTCTTGATCTATTTCGTAGTTATATAGCCTTCTGTACCCTTCATTCGGAATATGTTTTGGGCCTATTATCCTCCTCATGATTTTCCTCTCTAGAACTCTGAGATTTCCTTCGTCTTTATCAGTTAGTCTCATATTTTCTCCGGCATATGTTATTACTGGTCGAATTGCGGCTTTATAAATTTTGATCTTGGTTTTTCTACTGATGCATTTGTCCCTTAGTAGTTTCTGATACTTCCAATACACTTTGTTTCCGGCGATTATTCTTGCGTTGATTTCTGAACTTCTGTTGTTCTTCTCATCAATTATTATTCCCAGGTATCTAAATTGACTTACCCTTTCAAAAGTGTAATCTCCCATATTTATAGTGGCTGCGTTGTCCGTCTTCCTCGAAATTTGCATATATTTTGTCTTCTCTTGGTTGATTGCCACCCCTCTCTTTGCTGCCTCTTTTGTTAAGTCATTGAATGTATTCACTAGGTTTTCTTTGTCTCTGGTAACTAAAGCTACGTCATCGGCATATCCTATTATTTGTGTGGAGCTGTGGCTGATCATTCCTTTTATGCCTATTGCTTTAATCACCCCATCTAGTGTTATGTTAAAAAGGGTTGTAGACTAACTATCTCCTTGTCTTACACCTACTTCAATGTTAATATCTCTGGTTATCACCTTTGCAATCGCATCCTTCATTGTCATTTTCACTAGTCTTATTAGTTTTTCTGAAATTCCTATGTTCCTCATATCAGATATTAGCCACTCTCTGCTGACTTAGTCAAACGCTTGCTGAAAGTCAATGAATAGTATATGTAGTTCTATGTCATGTTCATAGCAATTTTCGATTGCTTGTGTTAGTAAATGTATGGCATCTACCGTTGATCTTCCTTTTCTAAATCCCTGTTGATATTAATCTAATTTGGGTTCAGCCTGTTCATTTAGTTCTATTTTTATTAGATTGGTCAATATCTTATAAGTAGTGTTAAGCAGCATTATACTCCTGCAATTCTTGCATTTGGTTGGGTCTCCTTTTTTGAAGATCGGCACTATATGTCCAATGCTCCACTCTTTTGGCATGCGTTCTTCTGTCCATATATTCATTATCAGGTCATATATTCTGTGCAGTAAAGCGTCTCCTCCGTGTTGGATTAGTTCGTTATTTATATCATCTGGGCCTGCCGCCTCTATATATTCCTCAAAAGGGGGTCGGTACTGCTGTTCAGTTTCTCCCTCCGTTACTAAATCCTCATAACTTTCATCCATAGTATGATTGTTTTGGTATAAAGTTTGGAAATATGTTTCCCACTCTATAAATCAAACTATTTAAAATAACCGAATTAAAAATGTGCCCACCACTAGCTTATTATTTGTTATTTAAATACAATAAAATGTCTCCACTGTACCCTTGATTGGCAAACATATTTATGTCATGCAGCATAATTACGCCGCGGTGTCAAAAGTCAAAAAATATCGAATACTATTCCCAATTTTTATTGTTTCAACAAATAAATTTTGTTTTTCGTATTTCGGTAAAAAAAAACACAATATTTTGATGTAAAGATCCCGTAATAAGCATATTTTTCGAATTAATACAATTTAGCCTCATTTTTTCCGGATACTTTCTAGATGGACTATAAATAGGTAGTATTAAAAAATTAAAAACCAATACCAAAATACAAATTAGTCATTTCACTTACCATTGTTCTAGAAGATTTTATTCATTCCATAAATACACAACTCTTCACTCGCGTTTTAAAAACTAAAGATTTAGACAGTCAATAATAAAACCGATCACGCTTTGTCTTACAAACGACAAACTAAAGCTATGTATCACAGCACACTGTCGTCTTTTTTATTCCGATAGTTTTTGCTGTATAAATTGTAAACAATTTTTTTAGCTTCTTCTTCAACGATTAAATTTAAACGTTAAGCATTGAATTACAATGTCATACCAGGGGAGTCGTGGTTGAACATTTACGAAATATATTTTCTAATATGTATTTTTTAAATTAAAATTTTAAGATATGCAATTAAATAATATGAAATGTTGTGGGTAATGTCAAAACCTAAGTATAAAAGGGATTGGAAAGAACACTTGTAGATATTTTTATTAATTATAACCAGTAGCGCCTATAAGAGAGTTTCTTTAATTTTGAATATTTTTCACAGGTCCAACAGAATTGCGCGAATTGTGTTATACACTGTGTCTAAAAAACATTGAATTTTAAAGTAAAGCAAATGAGTTATTTCAAAAATTAGTAGAGCTGTTGTTAAGAATGTACCAAGGTACTTTTTTGATTGTTTGACACTTTTTAGCAGGAAACGGAAGACAGCTTGAGCATGATAATAGGGTGGATCGAAAATATTTTATATATTTTTTTAGGTTGGCCTAGGTTGCAAAAGTTGCTAAACCCTCATAGAAGGAGAAAGAACAAAACAAAAGACATTTCAAAATTTTTTTTCAGGTGCCGCACCCACTCAAATTTTTGTTTTATTTTTTTTCCAATCTTTTCTCACGGCCTTGGTGGCATGATATTTTAAACAGACAGACAAGGATTTTACTTGAAAAAAAAATTATTCAAGCATATTCTTCAGGTGCCCCACTCATCACGGGCCGTGGCATGGTGACGTAATGTTTTTCTTACAATTTTTTTTTTCTTCCTTCAGGTGCTCCCTCGGGTGCCCTATAGGTACTTAAATTCCAAGTGACTTTTTTTTCAGTTTGTCAAAAGATAGGGGTAGAAAAATTATTAAATTAATCTATCCATCAAATGAGTAAAGTTAGTTTAAAGTTGAGTGAGTTAGATACTTTAGACGACAAATGTAATTGATTGATTGAATAAATAAGTTCGTAGAGAACATCAGAAACACAGGGAAAAACTACAAGCAAATGTAGCTGCAACAGTGCAAGGTCTCTATTTCGACGGACGAAAGGATAATACTAGAACACAAACTAAAAAAGGCGATAAGTATTACGGTAGTACTGTCAAAGAAGAACATATTTCCTTAATACAGGAACGAAATTCTATTTACCTTGGGCATTTGGCTGTTCCGTCTGGATCTGCGACTAGCATTAGAAATGAAATATTAACGTTTTTCAACGATAAAGGAATATCAACTGATTCACTCATTGCAGTCGGATGCGATGGAACGGTCGTCAATACTGGTACAAAAGCGGGTGTAATAACTCTTCTAGAAGCCCAGCTGAGTCGTCCCCTTCAATGGTTTATTTGTATGTTACATCTTAACGAACTGCCTTTACGCCTTTGGTTCAGCTTGATGGTGTAACTCAGGGACCTAAAGCATTTTTCTGGTGCTGTTGGTAAATCACTACAAACTTGTCACACGCTTCCTATCACTAAGTTCGAGAAGATCGAGGCAAATCCATTTCCAGATGTAGATAGGAATATTTTGAGTACAGATCACCGTTATTTGTTGGATATTATGAAAGCTGTGTCCTCAGGAGAATGCTGTCAAGATTTAGCTGCTATTCAACCTGGACCGGTGGTGCATTCTAGATGGCTGACGAGTGCAAACCGAATCCTTCGTCTTTATGTGGCAACTGAAAAGCCTTCCGAAAACTTGGTACATTTGGTTACTTATATTATGAAAGTATATGGCCCAATATGGTTTATTATCAAAGTAAAGCCATTGTGCATCGAAGGTCCTAAACACATATGGAGGATGATCGTATACTCAAGATATATGCCGGATTGGCTTAGGAAAACAGTTGACGTTGTTATTCAAAGAAATGGATTTTTTGCACACGTGGAGAATTTGCTCCTATGTTGTATGACGATAGTTATTATTCGAAGATTAGCTGTCTGTAGAGTAATTTATGCTATACAGATAAATCAAAATTCTTCTGTCAGAAATTTTCGTGTGCCCAAAATAAATATGGAAGCCAACGATTACATAGAATCAATTAATTGGGCTGAAATAAACGAGCGATTAGATACTCCAGTTTTAAAAGACATCTTGGATGAAGACTTACAAAGTTTTGTATCAGATGAGAACCTCTCAACGAAATTTCCATACTTATCTAGCTTTCCATGCCACACACAAGGAACCGAAAAGTGTGTAAAATTGGTAACCGAGGCTGCTTCGATTGTTTGTGGACAAGAAAGATGAGACGGATTCATAAGATCCAGGCTTGAGTCAAGAACCATAATGAAAAATTTCAAAAAACACGCATAAATGGGCTTAGCAACGTTTGCCAATTGGGCCGATAGCAATAAAAAACTTTTATAAATTTACTACATTTTTCGATCTACCTTAGGGCGGGTATTATAAACATGTCTTGAAGTTAACTTTGAATTTAACAGTCAAGTTAACTCAAGGTTTTGAAATGTCAGTTTTATAAAAGTTTCATTTTCAAAAAAAAAGAAGAAAATTATAAAAGAATATCCTGGATCATGGATTTTTGGCATTTTGACTTTAGTTTTATGGTCTAGTTTTCATATGTCTGTTTGGTGTAAGTATTTGTTATTTCGTTCCCAGTGTCGAATTTTTATTTTATTTGTTCCTGTCTGAATGGATACACGAGCCATAAACTTTTCCAATGGGGATATTGAATCTCTTCTATCATTAGTGGAATAATTTAAGGACATGATGGAGTGCAAAAGAAGTGACACTGTTTTGTGGAAAGATAGAGAAACTGCTTGGAATGAAATCTCAAAAAAACTAGTGGAGATGGATTTTCTCCTTAAGACAACTAAACAAAAAAGAGTATGGGCAGGAAAAATTAGAAAGCTTTAAAACTCGTTATTAGGTTCACTTCCATCTTGGATATCGTTTGTTAACATTGCAAACTCAAAGAAAACAAAGTAAAAGCAATCAAAATATTCACAATATAATTAATTAAGGTTATAAATGCCAAATTGTCGACAGACCCGACAGAACAAACCTGGTTTTTCCATAAAGTTAACTTTAATCGATACCTCTTCCACCCGACAAAGTTAACTCCGCCATTTTGAAGTTAACTATAACATGTGACGTCATTCTACAAGTTAACTCTTAGTTATATGTCAAAATAGTTTTATAATACCCACCCTTAATGAATAACTCGAAAAAATTGTCTTTTATGCATTTTTTATTAAACCATACCGAATTTAAGAAAATTAAAAGTACATTTGAACTTATTTTTAACGACCTTTTCAAATCTGTTACTATTTTTGGAACTTTAGTTCTTTACGTCAAGTTATGTTTGAGCGACCGGGGGTCGCGACGCAAAAGATCTGACCGTTACGTTACGTTGCTTCGTTATGTGCCTTGCTTGCGTGTGCTCTCCTCTGAGTCTCTCTCGTTTACGAAGATGCGATTCATATGCTTCGCCCGGGAATCGAACCCGGTCCGCCCCCGTGGAAGGCGAGCATTCTACCACTAAACCACCGATGCTACATTGAAATTCTATGCAAAGCTGGTATTCGCAGTGCTGGTGATCTACTTGAATTTGTTCGGATACATTTTTACTATTATTTCAACAATTTTTTTTGCGCGATTGATCTTTTTTGTTTATTTACAGCATCGGTTGTCAGGACGGTAGGTTGTGTTTACTGGATACTAAGTTTAACACGTAGGTAAGTGATTTACTTACCGTTCAGACGTCGAAAAGTAATAACATAAGTCAAGTTCTTTACGTCAAAAAACTCCTTCTCGGGGAATCGAACCGGGGTCTACCACGTGAGAGTCTGGTTTGCTTACTACTCGACCACCGAGGAATATGCAAATTATTTATCTATAACGTCAGATGTATTACATTTCTTAAAAGGAACTAAAGTTCCTACCGTGTGTCCCGCGACACGTTCTACCTTTTTATTATTGATATATGGTAAAAAAATATACGGCCCAATCTGTAGGACAAAGCAATGAATTTATAAAAAATTGAGCAATAATGAGCAACAAAGACTTTTGTATAAAGTTTGAAGAATTGTACACGGATAATATAATGTCTAAAATGGGTCTACTTGCCGTCTGGATAATTTCATAGGAGATACTCACTGGCATTAAACCTTTGACCCAAATTGTCTCGAAAAAAATAAAACTCAAAAGAGGTGAACACGCTTTGGAAATAATTTATTTATAAATAATCTCTAATCTAAAATAAGTTAGTTTATACGCCTTTTTTTGTTAATACCAACATTCACATCAAATATATTTTTTTTGCTCTTTAATAAAAGTATAATAAAAATGAACACCTCGGTTAAAAATAAACCAACTATAATAAATTAAAATATTGAGAGAAATAAAGAACGGCAATATAATTATATAAAGGAATCTAAAATGTTTAACAACAAACAAACAGGAGTTAGATCTGTGTGACGTTTTTTTTAAATCCTAACTGTCGAAAAGTAGTCCCAGAGGTTTAAATTGATTAAGGGCTGATCCCTGTTAAATCTTTCGTTTTGCAAACTGGCAGTTGTACTCTAACTGCTACTTGGACTTCTATTTCAAACGAAAGAGAAACGTCAAAAAAATTGTATTGATTCATTTCACTTTATGGACAAAATTAGAATTTTTCACAGTACCCCTGTAATAGTAGAAAGTGCAACTAATCCGTAGAAGCCCGTAAGGTAATGTACATTAAGAGCTATTTTGGAGTGAAACATCAAATTCACGTCAAATTTTAAACAGGGTTTTATTCAGGAACATTTTATATTATGAAGAAAATAATCTTTTTTTAAATTAGACTTAAACTAATCGAATGTACTCGATATTTAATATACAGGATGGCTCATCCAAGATTGAAATTTTTCTTAAATCAACAAATAGAATTATACAGAGCGTCCCATTTTAATTAAAATACTTTCTCTAATCCGCTTTTCGATCGCATATTCAACGACCACACAGAAATAAAACCACCATATATTCAACTTTGGTAACCGATTACGGACATTTCAACAGAAACTACATTTTGATGCTTGTCCAATATGCACCTGAACAGTGCAAATATCCTTCAGTTCATTACATTTATCGAGGACGTTTTTGTTTGATTCGACGTAGGGTTTCAACGGTTCATTTTGATTTATATCGCCGTCACTTTTAATACAGCTTACAGGTCTACTTCTAGTTTGCAATATATTGGAATTCGTCAAAATTCTGTCTTTGGTCAATGAGCTGCACGATTGAGCCTTATACAAGCCGTTTCTGCGAAACAAACCCGCCAAGGGGATACATAGTTTTTTTTGTACATG
>CAJUYH010011772.1:0-10699 GCA_910591685.1 Galerucella tenella | reverse complement strand
TATAACAGAGTTATAATACTGATGTTAAGTGATGATTATTCTAGTGAATTTTTGTCTTAAAACTCATTACCTATATTTTGTAGTTAGATAACGACATTTCAATGTTTTCAAAGATGTAATACGTAACAAAAAATTAGGCTATGGTTTGTAATACGCGTTATATGAAAACAGCTTCTGTTTATATTTAGATATGATTTTGTTCATTAGAACTCCACAATTTATATACATTCCCATAACCATGCCTTCCAATGCATAACTTGGACGTTGTTCATTGAAGCAAAGACCAATAATGGTCCACAAGATATCGTGCAGGCACTCATATTTGCCTGTGCTTGAGGCATAAAGGTGGAATAGATGACAGGAAAAAATCTAAAGAAAGTATAACTGGAAGAAGAACTGGAGTATGTTCCTTGGAATAGGATTGGGACTATTCCTTGTATATCGTTTTGTTATACTGAAGAATTAATCAGCCACCTCTACACATACTCAAACAAGGTGAAGCGAGATCTGTGATGCACAGATTCATACATAGTCAGCAACACATAAGCCAAACGCATAGTACTGACAACTACTGGAAGCTAATCGAGGAGCTAAAAGCAGACCATGTAATGGGAGGGCCCATCGATGCAATAGCTACGAGATATAGCTTCGATAATAAGTTCAAAGTGACTATACCAAACAGGGAAGACACGCGGATGTTTTTTGGTATACAGACGGGTCAAAGACGTTGGACGGCGTAAGAGCCGGTATAGTAGGGCTTAAGCAAGGGATAGCCTTCCCAGTAAGCCTATCAGGGAACGTCACAATTTTCCAGGCGGAAATGACGGCGACTCACCACTGTGTGGAAGAAATTAAATGGCAGAAGAGAACATATCTTTCAATTGCCATTTTCACAGACAGCCAAGCAGCGCTTAAGGCACTCAACTCTGTAGAGGTCAATTCTAAGCTAGTATGGAAGTGTGTGCGGGCCCTAAACACACTGGGTGAGCGTAGGAATGTTACGATAGCCTGGGTACCGGGGCGTGAGGGTCATAAGGGCAACAAAAAAGCGGATGAAAGGGCCAAACAAGGCTCATCAATGCCATTCGTTGGGCCGGAACCCTTCTGCGGCGCTGCAAAGACTATAACAAGATGGGAAACAAAGAAGTGGGTCGCCCACCAATCTCGGAGATGGTGGAGGAACTCACCAGGACAGAAGCAAGCGAAACAGTTCATAGTAGAACACTCGCCAAAATTTACAGCAGATCTGATGGACAAAGATAGGAAAACTGTCCAAGCTGTAGTGGGTCTGTTAACCGTGCCTTGTAAGCTCAATAGGCATTTGAAGCTGATAGAATTGACAAACGAAGATATGTGTAGGTTTTGTCACCTAGAAGAAGAAACGGCAGAACCAATTCTATGTCAGTTCGATAGCCTGGCAAATGTCCATTTTTTGCATTAGCTATATGGAAGGTTTAGTCTCCACACTAATAGATTTTTTTAAAGAGCCGGCTGGAGAATGTAATATAGAGTTCAGGGGATCACAATAGATCTAAAAAGGTCACAGTGGAATAGGCCAAAAGCCACCCCATAAAATCTAATCTAATGTAATCTCTATAGTAAAGAATAGATCTGAACCAATTGATGTGCACGCCTTATTGTGGAGCACAGTATTCAAAATATTCCTTCAACTATTGATTAACTCAATGTATAATTCATAGATTTGCTGCATACATAACTTGTTTTGTAATTTCCTCCATCAAATCGCTCGAGGAACTGAATGATTATAGAGCCAGAAACTTTCGAACCCTCGATCATCTTATGTAAAACCGACTTTTTTATTTTCAGAACGTAAACAGCTGAAGAAACTTTTCATTCCTTTACTTCTAGTGCTGAAACTATTCAAATTGAAGTTGCTATTATTCTTGCCACTCATATTAGGACTTGCTTCCTTCAAGCAATTCCTCGGATTTCTCGCACTGATTGTTCCAGGAGCCATTGCATTCTTCAACTTCTGTAAACCGTCTTTGAAACCAAGCGGAGGTGAGATTATAATCAAAATATTATAGACCAAGAAATAGAGCATCAACATAGTATGTTTTTGACAAAAATCTTGGAAGAAAACTTACTGTGCCATCTAGGGAAATACAACACGTAGTATGAACCTGATATATTCTACAGTTTTTCCCAATTTTCTCCTCTACTAATCTCTCAATCAGTTCACTGAAAAATGTATTTTTATTATCTACAATTCGCCTTTAAATACCATTACGATTACTCAATAAGCTTTCATAAAAAACCTAAAAAAAAGACATTTTTTTCGTTTTAAATGACCTCAACAATTTCGACAGCAGCATTTACTAGTCGAAAGTATATCAGATTTATACTACTAATGTCTTTTACATAATGTAACGTTTTCTACAAGGATTTTTGTCACAAAAATGTATCCACTACTCGACCTATTAGTAATTTAGCGTAATTCACATTTTTTCCACCACACATTCCCGATTTTGTTACTTTTAATTATTATTATTGAAATATTTTTCGTTTAGCATCGTTCTTTGGCCCAGCAGGCCCTCCATACTCACAAAGTGGAGTAGCGTATCAACAACACCATTCTCCAAACTACCATCAATACAACAACTACCCACAATATGGAGGAGGAGGAGGAGTTCACTTCAGAAATGACGAAGAATCAGCTCAACATTTAGCGTATAACGGTTGGGGCGAGTATAGAAATCAAGAAAAAGAGATCGAGGCTGAAACTACTTCAAAAAAATCAATTCTACCAGATTCATAAAAAGTGATAATGCAAAATAATGTTTTCAATGTATATGTGAGACTAAAGTTCTTCAAAATGTTCGGAAAGTTTTGACTGGAATATCTCATTCTACCGCTCAATTCTTCATTTTGTTGTTTCCTATTCGTACAATTTATTTATGAAATCTCATTCGAATATCCAATGGCTTTTGTAGCTTTGTATTAATACTTTGTCACGAACAGAGTATGGTAATTGTGGTGAGAATATTTATTGACCCAATTAGATAAATTTTGTCACATTTTCACACAGCGACTCCTGGGATTCTATATTGCTACTATAAATTTGCCCCATCCTTATTGTATTGACACCTTAATATGAAGGCAGGTTTGAATAGGCACAAAGATGCTGCTTCTATTTGAGTAGATTATTATGTGCCAATGTATTGAATGTATTTATATTTGAGCATAAATAAGCATTCTTGTTCAATGGAATACTCAAAATATTTTAATAAGTTATGACATCTCCATCTTGATCTCTTAACAAAATGTATTGTTTTCAAAAAAGCAGCCATGTATGTTATATATTATATTGTGTGGCATTTTCTACAAATTTTTATACTGCCAAATTAACTCTTAACTTCTTTGTCCTATTTTTTTAAGAATCAAACCACAATAATGTCAGATAGGGACCAAAAATTATTGCATTACTAGTTAATCTTGACAACGGTAGCTGGAACGCTACCGAAACGTCAAAATAAAAAATAAAAAACATCATTGTGGTTTAATTCTAAGAAAATAAGGGAAAAAATAATAAGTAATGCCACAAGGAACTTACAGAAGATAACTCTTCACTATTCAGTCCAATGTAGTGTGGGGCAAACAGTGACAAAGGCGGCAGGAAAAGGCAAAGTCCTGATTAAATCGTGCTTTGGGAGCTGGATTGAAACAATCAGTTTTCCTTCAGTTACTTGAAGGCTTTGTTAAGAAAAAAAACATGAAGCAATGTTGTCAATAATTCTCCTCGTCTTTTTTTATTTTGATGGTAGTCTACATTTTCCCGCTGCCCATTTTAAGAGGTCCACTTCAACAGGTCTTTCTCCTATTTTTGTCTCAATTACTCACTACACTTCAGGATAATGAAGTATTTTCCATGTTTCCATGAGCAAAAAACACTAATAGTCGTCAAAACTACGCCATTTTGAATTGTTCTATAAGATTCAATTTTCATGAGCTTATCTAAAATGATAAATGAAATTTCTATATAAATAGCTGAGAAAACTGACACAAATACTGTGAAAATTGGAGAGAATTGAAACAATCAATGAAAATATAGCATTAATAATATAATATAACAGATTCTCGATAAAGTGTACCAGCTTCAACCAAACAAATTTTTATGAATGATGGTGGCTTCAATAAAAATTTGAAGAAATTCATTATCATTATAAGTATATGTTTGATATTGATATTCCTTATTTATTGTTCGGCTTATCTATTTAAAAAGTTATAATTAATGTTTAGTTAATAATAATTGTTTATATATACGCCATATTATTGTAAGAAAATTGGATTATAGTTGTTACCGTTTTCAACGAGATCTATTCACAATAAATATCCCAATTATTTTCTTATTTTTGTATATTTCAACCTTCAAAGATTGTTTTCTTTGACAAACAATACAGGAAAGTAATACAGCGCCAGTTTGAAAATTCATGAAATGTAAATAACCGATGGAGAAACAATATATACCTACACGAGATAGAAGCATCTGCATGGAAAATATATTTATTTAAATTTGAACATCAGTTTCCTAACCAAACATTTATAATTATGCTTCCAAGATTATTAATAAACAATCACTGTTTATCATTATACTCTCTAACCTTTTTCCACTGGCATTATCTACTTTTTATTGATTTTATTCTTATCAAAATCATGTCCTCTGCAACTTTAAACACTTGCACAGGAACAATAATAAATTTGAATACACAAAGCTTGGTGCAATATAATTTTTTTAATTACAGTTCCTCAATGCGGAATAAGAGCAATGCTATAAAAAAATCTCCAGCCAGTTTCAATTCAAGCAATATCGCAAAAAATTCGAATATTTGTGATTCAGCCATGCTAACACTTTGCTTAGATAAGGGAACAGGTAAAAGTATATGCTCTGCTGACCAGCCTTTCAGTCACAGCTGCAGCAATGAACTCATTCGTTTGGGCAATTGAACTGAATATTTTGTACCATTCATCATGTCAACTACTTCCATTCCAGAAGCTTCGTGTCTTTTATATAGACTACTAGTTTGACTAAGAGTCAAATGTCAAATGACATCTGACAATTTGCCAGTTTGATAAGCATAATGGCACAGAGTACACCATCTAACAAGAGGCGAAAGAAATTAGTTTTCGTGATCGCAAATTTGTGTGCACATGCGTGAATCAATTAGTTTATCTGTCAATGTCAAGTCGACACTTCCGTTCCGTTCCCCTCAGTTCACCGTGTATTATTTCAAGATTAGATTGTATATGAGCCACTTCTCATTACACACATGAGATGAATAATAAGGTGTTCTCATGTTAGTAGTTAAAAAAATATTCTATAGACCTAATTGGGAGGGATGTTCATCAACACTACTATTTTTCTTAGTGTAGTGTTACTTTTCTCAGTGTATCAAGCAGTTTATGTGTCAATGCCTCGACGTATTTCCGCTCAATATCATGTAGGTCCGACTTCAAAGGAACCGACAAAGCTTTCGTCTCTTGTTAGATGGTGTACTCTGTGATAATGGTGAGCATTTGGAAGAAGATTATACAATGCTTCAACCAACTGGGAAGAATATAATGCTACGTTGAACTGAATCTTGTTTTGTAACAGAGCAGGAAATCTACCATCAACACTGGGAGATTTGAAGAGCTGGAGTGATTTGATTGTTCATTTTTCCGATACTGTGATAACTTCTTTTCCAACCTCCCAATCGTTCTTTTTCTGAACTCCTGGCATCTTCAAGGTGAGGAGAATGATTATTATCAGAATTTAAACTCCCAGAAAATTGATTTCAATCAAAAGCTTCAACATTTTCCTTCTAGATATTATAAACTTCTGTACTGGAGGTATGTCTGAAGTAAAGTTTCCAGTGTCACTATTTTAAACATTCATTTGCAACTTAAAAAAAAACATTCATATATCCATTCAATATATACCGTCAATTCCCAGCCCTGTATTTAGCAAGGGCTGATATGTTGTCAGTCCAAAAATTCAAAACAAACAAGCTCATGTTCGTGGCATTTAATAATCTCTTTTTTGGGAGAAATGGGCATAGTCATGGAACCAAACAGCGATGAGAGCTTTATTGATTGTTTCAGGATGAAATGCTAAAAATATACACAGAACACAAGTGTGGTAATGTCTGCTAGACCGCGTGACCACTAAATATAGTTCTGCCTCTACACAGAAACTTAAGACAGCGTCAAGTGGTGACAACCATCAGCAATATGATGAGCTTAAAGCCATTTCAACGTAGAATAGTTTATAAAGTACCCAACATTTGAACCACATGAAACAAATACTCAACTATATCGAAACAGAGTTCAAATTGTACAGGTCGATCGATCTGTATTCCAGCCCGAAGTAGGTGATAATTGGATGTTGGATATAAAAACAAACTTATAATTTTGCTACATTTTTTGATGGAAAGTATTAAAAATAATCTAATATACATGAATTTTTTCTCTTCTTTCCGAGAACAGGGAACGAGTCCTAATCAATTTTCAAGCATTAGAATAAGCAGCGGGAAGTTTTTTTTTATTTTGAAAAATAAGTTGGAGAAATATTACCTTTTTTCATTTAAAAAGCCAACAGGGTTGAACTTAGTAAGCGTTTTACGCTATCTCTAAAGCCGGAAAAGTGCGAGAGCCTTATAGAGTTGTATGGTATCGGTGCCTTTCTTCTTGTCATTCTATTTGGGGCTTGTGGACATTCTTTATAGCTATGAGTGTTCTGCCTGGCAGTTCGCGCAGTTGGCTGATTTTTTATGCTTACTCGGCCTGTGGTCTGTCTGTGGTGGAATCTCTAGCAATTGCAAAATTGTGACGGTCCTTTCCCTTTTCGTGGATCTTCCTATCTTCCCTTCACGTGCTGGATGAATGATTATTCCTATTCCTCCAATATCTAGTCATATCCAGGGTTGTATCTGGTTGATTTTGCAAATTTAGATTCCTTCCTTCTACATTCTCTCCCGTAGTTCGTTGATGTACTCGCTGTTTTTCAGTTGTCGGATAACGACGTTCCCCTTTCCTTCTTCTTCTGGAATGTTCCTACGTGTATCATTCTACCCCTTTCATGGCTTTGCTAAGGTTGTTGGGAAACAATCCAACACATTTATTTATATCTCAATCTTCTAAACGTGACAACTCTGTAACGTACGAAATTCATCAGATGTGGGTTCTAAGGTCGACCCGTTCCTCTTCCCCGCCTGGGATCGGCCTATCTTAAGTTAGCCACTTGCCTTTTTGATACAAAAAAAAGAAGCAGTCTAACAACGAAAGCCAAAAACGCAACATCTCGCAAATACCAAAAATTGTGCTCTTCAATTCAAAAACAAAGTAAACTCTAACTCGCTCTCTTACGGTTGCCGAAAGCAAGCTTCATACGCGAAG
The DNA here is from genome assembly GCA_910591685.1 of Galerucella tenella. Taxonomy (NCBI): domain Eukaryota; kingdom Metazoa; phylum Arthropoda; class Insecta; order Coleoptera; family Chrysomelidae; genus Galerucella; species Galerucella tenella. The sequence goes on along the minus strand of CAJUYH010011772.1, from coordinate 3,304 downwards.
ACGTATATTGTATATCTGTAAGAAGTGCGGTATTTTAATTTGCTCTTTATCGTGCTTACAAAGCAGTAAAGTGCGGTATCTCTCTCTCTCGATATAGTTTTGTAAATTCTTATAAATATTGTGTAACCAAAATATAACACATTGTCAAAGATTACAGAATAAAATATAAGATGTTTCACTCGTTCGAATTTATCGCGTAAAGTACCGATGCCGCTGGTGACTGTCTGGTAACTTGGATGGTACAGTACGTCGCTACGTCCTTACTTGCATTTAATTTGGCATATTATACGGGACGTCGCCCGTCGAGCGCTGTTATTTTAGAACGGTGTTTATAATTGGTTGCTCCTGTTTTATATTTATGTTGTATAGATTTTTTAAATTTATTAATTAATTGTTGAAATGAGCAAAAAATCATATTGATATTTTTCTCTTCAATAGCAAGGCTTAAACATCAAATATTTTGTAATATTTTTTGATTTACTCAAGCTGCTGGAGATTGGAAAATTTTCAAGCATTTATGGGCACACAGGAGCAGTTAACATTATTGCAAGAGGTTTATGACTTGTTTGATAAACTTGAGGTTTTTAATTATCTAAATAAAAGAGTTACCAAGCAATTGAAATTTATATCTGGATGGAAAATAACCATTCAAGCGATTCTGTCATTATGGGAAACTCTAAAATGGCGAGGATATAAATTTTTACTTACACGAAACCTCAATCAGGATTGCCTCGAAAACTTTTTTGGCCAAATACGAAGTTGCTGTGGTAATGCCAAAAATCCAACCCCCGTACAATTTTGTAGCGCTTTTAAAAAGCTATTTTCTCTAAAAAATTTTGATCATTTTAAAGGCACAAACTGTATGGATGACGTAAACGAAGTTCTTTAACTATTGGTTCTGAACTAACAAAAAGAACAGTTCACTTTTCCTACAGAAACTAAAAATGTGCCGTTAAAAGTGTTTACAACAGATTACCAAAATCTATCAAGCCCAGAAGGAAATGCTTTAGTGTATGTTACGGGGTATTTGTTAAAAAAATGTCCAATACAACATTCATTTTAAACATGGTTAAAGTTTGCCCATTCGGCAGATAATTTAATGAACAGAGAAGCTTTTTTCTGTAAACTAAAAGCTTACACGACAAAGAAGGGTGCATTCAGTGGCTTATGTGTACTACCATCAAGGGACATTGTTGAGAACGTTATTGCGATGGAAAATATATTTATCGAAAAATTCAATTCTATAGCTAACCAAAGGGAAATTGGTCAGTTCCTTTTGAACGAATTTACTAAATTTTCTTTTCATCATCCATGTAATCAATTTCCTTTCGAATATTATGCAAGTCTCTACACCAGAGTCCGTATATATTTTACTCTCAAATGTATATTGAAAGATTTGAAAGACAATAGATTAAATTTAACACCTGAACCACTCCAAACTTAGTATTTTACAACATTTATAAAAATTTTTAATAAAGTACTGCAGCTGCTTCTCTTTTTACTGTTTCAAACTTGTCAATCCAAAAAATGCGCGTTTTTTAAAGATCAAAATTTAAGATTTAGTGGCCCTATTATTCTGGTGGCTAATAAGTATATTTAATTTAATTTGTGATAAATATCTGATAGATTATCAATAAGTAACACAAAATTACCAAGATGCTGGATAAAAACTGTGAATTGATTTATTTTAAAAATTCAAGTTTATTTTTTACTAAGGTACCTTTTAAATTTATATCCCGAACATTTTTCGAAATTATTAACATTCAAAAATAACCCTTTGTGATGAAGAATCCTATTAATTTGAATATATATATTTCTCTAATTACCCCTGTATAGCTTAAAATAAAATAAGCTCTTCGAACTGTTCTGGTATCTACCGGTCTCTTTATTGACAACAAAAGCGAATCGTAAACATAATTTATGAGAGCGGCGTCCGTTTGGGACAGCAACTTGAATCAAACCGCCCTAGAGTGAAACATCTTATATTTTATTCTGTAATCTTTGACATTGTTAAGTTTACGCAGCAGTGTATTATTCCGAAGTTAAATGGTTCCACACCAAAGGTACCTGGTTAGGTTTATGTATTCTCCAGGTTCTTTGCTCCGACCTATCTCGAATGGTAATAAGCATTGTCTGTTCTTCAATTTTCAACTTGTGTATGTTCTCCCGGACTAACCTTCAATAGTAGATACTCCGGAGAATAACGGGTTGTATCCTGATTGTTTAAGTCTTCTTATTTTCCTTGATGGCTTTGTCATTTTTCACTTTAAGGTAGTTACTTTGTCAACTTCCTTCTTGTTTTGTTTCTGGACGACCATCTCTTTGTTGGCAGTGTTTCGGATGAAACCTGTTTAATGAGGCTTTCTCTTGCTTTTATAACATCAAATAAATAATTCGTGGAAGTCACTGTACCTTTAGGGAGGTCCACAGCGACATTTTGGAGTCTTTGTACATTACGATCAGTCTAAATTCGTCGTAGCCCAGTTCTAGTGCTTAAAATAGAAGACAAATGGGTAGAGTTTAAAGCTTGTGTCTTTGTCATGTTCAATGTTCCTTCAGTTGATTGTTTTGTTTGCATTTGTCACCCACGTTTAATCTCATTTATAATCCTCCAACCATTAATCATGGGATGTAAAGGAATATTCACACGATTTCGCGAGTGCTAAATTGCTTTATTTATACATACTTACTTTTCAACTAACGTGGTATTTCAAATATCTAATTGACCCTGAATGCTAGAATTTAGTACGAGTGATTTTCTATCTGACCGCTCCTATAAAATTTGCATTTTTATTAGACTTGCCGTGAAAATATTTTCTTACTGTTATGGTTCAAAGCAAAAGTGTAGACTAACAAATTAACGAGGTGAAATTTATTGGAATTCTCTTAACCTTTGGAAAAAGCTTTCATTGAAACTTTTAGAAGTGTAATTTTATAACTACTGATATGCCCTATTTAAAATACTCCAACGAAAAGAATATGCGAACTCCGAACTCAGATTCACGAATAACGTTTTTATCTCCATACATCTCGTTAATCTCACTCGTTCAAAACATAAAGAAATCACGCTTTAGCTCGAATAAAATTGAAAACACCACACATAAATTATATTTATATACTTTCTTTGACCTCCAACTCCTCAAAACACTTCCATTCAAGAATCTCCTTTCTAAAGTATTTAAATAAATTTTCTATTTTTAAAATCGTTATGATTAATATTCGATTTTACGTAGTATCTTTTTTTGTTGATATAAAATGTATTATATTGATACGGCAACGTGGTGTCGTTGCCGAGAGATACAAA
>CAJUYH010011771.1:0-10704 GCA_910591685.1 Galerucella tenella | reverse complement strand
ACAGTTTTAAAGCATTACAACTAAAGTATGTACAAAAAGTACGAGGAGTAATAAACCCTAATTAAGTATGCAAAACCTTTACAGGGAGCACCATGAAATTTTTGATAAATCTCTTACTTTAAATTACATTTCTTCCGTAAATCTAAAAACCAGGTAGATCGACCCCGTATTTGTTTCAGTTGTAGCAAAGTTTAGGGTTTCTTCATTGTTAAAGGATTAGCAGATAAGCAATAACGCAATGCAGTGGTGTGCATTTTGGGAAAAAAATACGTTTTAAATTATAATATAATAAAAAATGAAAAGAAATAATTATTGGAATACATTTATTACTTACATTTTATTCTATATCCGACTCGGAAGAGGAAGAATCGTTGTTGACATTAATAATAATAGGGTCGATTAAATCATCACAAATATTGTCAATTTTCAACATATTTGCCTCTACTTTGATAACATGCTCGATACAGTTTGTCCAATTTTCCTTACTAACATGACTTACAGCACTCTCAAACAATTTCACATCGTTTATTTTAAAAATAGTATTTCTTTTTCCAACTTCCCCCTTTACCTGAGCCCATATTAATTCTATGGGATTAAGTTTACAATGATAAGGGGGAAATCGAAGAACTGATATACCACGAGAAGAAGCCATTTCTTCTACAATGTAGGTTTTGTATTTATTCTTGTTCATTTTTGCAATTCTGTAAAGTTCTTTCCTTAGTGGATCTTTTGGAAACTTTGGAAAATATTTTTCGAAATAAGCCACTCCAAAAGCTCTGCTTTACGCCAACGACTTGTGGGCAATGCTTCTCGTAACCGTGAATGGTAACTTGCGTTGTCCATAACAATAACAGCCCCTTTTGGAATCAGATCCAACATTTGAACAAACCATTCCTCGAAGACATCCCCATTCATATCTTCGTGATAGTCCCCCGTGCGTTTTGAAATAAAAGTTAATAATCCACCATCAACAAAACCTTCAGAACTTCCAACATGGACAATGATAAGTCTTTTTCCTTTTCCAGATGGTGGCTGCAAACCTAACGACAAACCTTCCACGAATGCCTGCCTTCCGCTTTTAATGTTTTCATCTTGCCAAGATTTGGAAACTGTATATCCAGCATTTATCCATGTTTCGTCTAAGTAGAAGATTTTCAAATTTTGTTCTCTGGCATGTCGAATGCTTCTTAAATAGTCTCTTCTCCAAAAAACTATTTCCGGTTTATCTATCAAGAGAGATTTTCTATTATGTTTTGTATATCTGAAACCCACATCTTTCAAAAGTTTGCATAATGTCATTCTGGAGAATTTTGGATAGTCCGTATCTTCTTGCACTGATGTCATAATTTTGTCAAGTGTTGGAATTTCCTTTCGTAAGTAAAATCCATGGACTTTACGCCTTAGTCTTTGTTTTAATGACTCATCGATCTCAATTGGTTTTCGGCCTGAAGGAGTTTTAGGGGGTTGAAGAGTTCCATTCTTGCTTTCTTTTAGTAATCTATAAATTGTTGATTTAGCAACACACAACATAGCAGCCGTTAATTCCACAATATCATCAACACTTGCACTTGGATCCTTGTTTTTCAATGATATATAACAATTCAATATCAGAGTTTTTTCATTTAAAGATAATGGACCTGTTTTTGGTCGTTTAGATGGTCCTTGGCTTATCGACATTGTTTGGTACTTGCACAATTAACATTCAACAAATGTTTTAAATATATTCCAACTGTTTACAATATTATGAAAACCATACAACTTCATACAACTTTACTCAAAGAACTAATACTAAGTACTGATTTAATGTACCTACTTTCTTTTAAAATAATATTCCCGATAATGTTTCTAAGAAAACTGGGTTGTTCAATACAAAATGTACCTTACGGTATACCCTCTTAAAATATATTTTGGTACGTCTATGAAATCTACTTAAATGAATGATTTATTACTCCTTGTCCTTTCTATATAGACTTTATAATACTATAAAAAAGAAAACGGATAAATGGCAACTATGTTGGATAAGATAGTGACAATTTGAATAATCTCACCTGTAACCTTTTGTAATCCATTAACGATCATAAACGAGAAAAGCCTATCTAAGCCCACCAAACCAGCTATTTCTATAGCGGAAGCTATAGACGCTATCGTTTGTTTATTAATAAGTTCTTTGTGAGTCTTATTATCGTACCATGTTATAGTGCTATCCAAATAAACAGAAGTCCTAAAAAAAAGTATGTTTTCTCACTAACAATAATAGAGGAGTTCAGTTTAAGGTAAGTGTGGCCAACAAAAAGTGGTTTTTGACAAGTCACCATTTCATCAGGGTAGGGGATCTCTGGTTGCGCGAGGGTGCTGCCACATAGAGAGTCCCGTCAGTACCAAAATTGTTAATTCAATGGAAACTGTATGCTGATTTCTATTCCAAATTGCGTCCGAGCCGCGCAGTTACGTCGAAGTTACACCACTCGCCTGACGGCTCGTGGTTTTGTTAAAAATGTCAATCGCAAAATTGCCGAGCAACAAACTTTCATGATAATCGAAAAATTTTGCCGACAAAATTTTCACTCTCGTGGTATTATATATGAAAACTCACCTTGGATCTGTTAGTCTTATCACTTCTCTAGCTAGTCTACCGATAAAGTTAACACTATTATCTATAGTAGGATAAATCGGAATTGGTACATATCTGCTTTGATAAACGCTTTGCCACGGTTGAATTTTGTAACGCAAAAATCCGTTACACTCTTGTTCCACGTTGTAATTAATGATTCTAGTAACTTCTTCTTGCCATATTTTCAAACCATTTACATTTATATAATCCTAAAATAAGTTTTAAAATTTGATCGTGAAGATAGTTTTGAAAGAGACTTAGGTACTTGAATATATTCGAAAGATCGTTTGTAACCATCCATCACACGAACTAATGTTCTTAGTTTCTGTTCGAGTTCGTCATGTTTCGGCTTCAAACTGAATGTTAGTTCATTGTGTAAAGCTTTAGATATATGAAGTACTAATTCCTTCCTTATACCATCTTCGAGCAGCTGCTTTGGATCCAAACAAATAACGCCAACTAAGGTGCTCTTCATCATTCTCATACCTAAGATTATATTAGAAGATCAGATAAGGAGGTTGTAGCACAAATTATTAATGTTTTTACATAGCAATAGTCCAAGAGCCAGAGCCAAAAAAACTGTTTCAATTTCTTAAGGCTGGTTTTTTGTTCAATCGTTATAGCTAATGGGTATGCTCCGGTCAGTCAAGCGTGCCGTAGAACAGGTGGCTCAGGTGCGATATTAAAGGTGTATCATTTGACGGGTGAACAAAATGAATTTCTAAAAGCTGAAAATTGTTATACACCTTCTCTATTGTATAAAATAAAAGTTCAAGAACGTAATTGAATTAGAAATGATCACAATAACCAAAATTACATCATAAAGAAACTTTTTCTGTTGTAGATAAGATAAGTTTTTCTAAATCAACATTTTTTTTATTTTTGGAACTTTAGTTCTTTACGTCAGGTTATGTTTGAGCGACCAGGGGTCGCGACGCAAAAGATCTGACCGTTACGTTACGCTACGTTGCTTCGTTATGTGCCTTGCTTGCGTGCGTGTGCTCTCTCTCTCGTTTACGAAGCAGCGATTCATATGCTCCGGCCGGGATTCGAACCCGGGCCGCCCGCGTGGAATGCGAGCATTCTACCACTGAACCACCGATGCTATATTAAAATTCTATGCAAAGCTGGTATTCGTAGTGCTGGTGATCTACTTGAATTTGTTCGGATAAATTTTTACTATTATTTCCATAATTTTTTTTGCGCGATTAAGGGGTCTAGCACATTTACTTTTCGAAGTACAGGGTGTTGAGATTTTGAAAACTTCAATGTTTTAATTCGATAACTTTAAAATGGATGGATAAATTGATTTGACATTTGGCAGGTTGTTTTTAAATGTAAAAGGGCATATTTTGAAAGAAATTGTAGTTTGTACAACTAGTGTGGATATGATGGCCATATCGCACGAGGACGAAGTTTGAGCACGACGCCGTAGGTGGAGTGCTCAAACGTTCAAGTGCGATATGGAAAATCCACACGAGTCGAACAGCATATTTTTTCTACGACCCACTTGAGAAAAGATCTAGAAAATAAAAATTTCTATAAACTGTAATATAACTTCAAATTAAAAATGTAACAATTCAATTTTGTGTTTCCACTAATTTTGTGGTGAACGTACAGTTCTTGAATGTCCAATTTGTATAATGATACGGTTTCCTTTTTTAAATATACGATGCTGCTATAATTAGATGTTGCTAGTCGGACTCATGAAGGGTACCGTACCATTATCTATAATAATGAATATTCTGCTAAATATTTCAAACGTCTACCTGTTGTCGTTATTAATATCAAGCAGAATAATTATTTAAAAATAAAATTAACAATAAAAATATACATCTTCACGGGGAATCGAACTCGGGTCTACCGCGTGAGAGTCTGGTTTGCTTACTACTCGGCCACCGAGGCTTTGCAAGTTGTTTATCTATAACGTCATATGTATTACATGCTTAAAAGGAACTAAAGTTCCTACCGTGTGTCCCGCGACATGTTCTACCTTTTTTGTATAATAATATCGCATGAAACGTATCAAATGATTTAATAAATCGTTTGTCAACGCGATAGAGTTTGTTCAACCATCCTTTGCCGTTACGTCATAATCGGTGACTAACGGCCACTTGCACCGTTATTATAACAGTAGTTTAAAATTTAACTATCAGTTAATTTTGAATTTTGGCTTGCATCGCAATTCAAGCCACGGTTAAACTCTTTTAAACCACTGTTAAACTAAGCCACCGATTTTGGAGGCTTAAATCGTATATAAATCACAGTAGTATGAATTCTAACCTAAAAAACACACAAAACTTATGTCACTAACGTCAAAGAATAACTCGGTGCGTCTAAAGAATGGATTTTTCCTTGAGGATGATAGGAATATATTGTAAATACCACAAATATATGAATATTCAACTGAAATTTTAAGGTAGCACCCTCAAAAGACCCTTTTACTGGGAACATTTGTTTCAGTTCTATAAATTGTTAATGTAAAATTATTGAAAACAATACAAGAGCAAGAGCTTTACAATTACTATCAATCGTTTCAGGGGCAAATTTTAAATAGAAAGTTTAAATGGCCAAATGGGGGTATATTTGGACAAGAAATCAACTGGCACAGTTATTATTTTGTTAAAATTCTTTTTGAGCATTGAGAAAATACATTTCTAATAATTTAAAGTATTGGTGAAGATTTTTTTCTAATTATACGCCCCACACACAACCACCAGTCATCTAATTTTTTATATCCGAAATCTAACCTCAAAATATCATTGTCTGACGAGTCTGAAGTTAGGTATTAGTACCAACAGATTTTAGTTTAGCAAAACTTCACCAGATTGATAGGTCTATTTTAACCAAGCACCCTTAAATTACGGTGCAAGTGATTGCAATTTAATCGATTATTTAAATTTTAACAGTATGTTATTTTAAACAGTGAGTTTGCAAATACGGTGCAAGCGGGCATCTGTTTTACGTTTGTCTTATATTACTTGAATGTTATTTTGCACTTAACCTCAAAAATTATAATCAATGACATATGTTAAGAATTGTTTTTAAAATATGACAACTGAACTGTCAAAAGTAACAGATAAAATTTATGTCGACCCTAGATGAGAAATACGTAAAGGACGTCATAATTTCGTCTCATCCATTTCATGAATGAGAGAGCAAGCTGGACAATGGTTGACGTAAAGGCAAAGGATGGTTGAACAAACTCTACAAATGGTAATTATTCATAGAACCACAAATTAAAACATCAAATGACGTTTTCTGATTGTTAAAATAACAATACAAAACGTAGAAATAGCGCAATACGCAGCCTGAAACTGAAACGGCGTGCGCGGAATACCTTCACCTTTTTCACCTGACTGACACATTTTTTTATGTTCAATACATAATTCTGAACCCTCTGACCAGCTCTGTTCTAATATATGACTGACCAGTGCCGTAGCCATGAGTTTTGTTTGGGGGGCGCACCAAGTGGCTTGGGTATGGTGAGACAAAAACTTCAGATCATAAAAATTTAATTTTTATTACTTTTTTTTGTTATTGATTACAAGTTTACATTAATCTGAGGTATAGAGTGCCTTATTTATATTGATATGCCACTGCCACACATAATCAAGGGAAAAAGGCATTATAATTTGAAATCCAGGCGTCTTTCTTTTTTGGATGCAAACATATCTGTTACTTCAGCGTCAATTTTTATGTCCATGTGAATGTTCATGAGAGCCAAACCGTTAAGTCGTGTTTCACTTGTAGAATTTCTTAAGTATGTTTTGATTCTCTTTAGACTGGAAAAGCTTCTCTAGACGGATGCTGTAGTAACAGGTAAGATGAAAAATATTTTCAACAACACTCTAATATTAGGAAAAAAATCGTCAGGACATTTCCTGAGGGCTTCTAGAGGATTATTTGGAGTGTCTTTTTCATTACACCATTTTTGTTTCCAGAAGTCAAACTCTGCTTCTAGTATTGCTGGGTAAACGTCTCCACACAAATCTTCTTTGTAAAAATCAATGGCTGGTCTCACATCATTAAAAGTTTATAGGGCAATAAAAACGTGAGCGAAGTCAGGATGTTTGATTTTGACTTAAACCTCTTTAGTGTCGTTCTGGACCGAGCGTTGATTTTTAACATCCGCCGCGGCCATTTCGGGGGGGCACGGGCCCCTAGTGCCCCCCCTGGCTACGGCACTGTGACTGACTGACCAAAACAACTTTTATTTTATACAATAGAGAAGTTGTAAAACAATTTTCAGCTTTAAGATATTCATTTTGTTCCCCCGGCAAATAATACACCTTTGATATCGCACCTGAGCCACCTGTTCTACCGCACGCTTGACTGACCGGAGCATGTTTGTGTACCCATCGGCTATAACGATTGAACAAAAAAACACAGCCTTAAGATATTGAAACAGTTTTTTTGGCTCTGGCTCTCCGGCTATAAGCTATAGAACTCCGAAGTGGAGCTTCCAATGATACCCATCTATCGTTTTGTTTGACAAGTTATACCATTAAAACCTTCCAAATAATTTTATTTTTAGGCACCAAAAACTCAATTTGAACAGTTTAAATCCACAAATAAAAGATATTTATGGACACTCATAATAAGTATCAAAAGATCATCTCCTGTAGTGTAACTATTGTTAATGTGATGACCCATATTTTTAATCCCTTTGAAGAAAAAAGCCGCCCAATGGTGTGCATAAATTTTTTGGAACTTTAGTTCTTTACGCCAGGTTATGTTTGAGCGACCAGGGGTCGCGACGCAAAAGATCTGACCGTTACGCGTTACGCTACGTTATGTTACGTTGCTTCGTTATGTGCCTTGCTTTTGCGTGCTTGTGCCTCCTTAGTCTCTCTCTCGTTTACGAAGCAGCGATTCATAATAATAAATATGCTCATGCCCGGATTCGAACCCGGGCTGCCCGCGTGCAATGCGAGCATTCTAACCACTGAACCACCGATGCTATATTGAAATTCTATGCAAAGCTGGTATTCGCAGTGCTAGTGATCTACTTGAATTTGTTCGGATAAATTTTTACTATTATTTCCATAATTTTTTTTTCGCGATTAAGGGGTCTAGCTACTTTTCGAAATACAGGGTGTTGAAATTTTGAAAACTTGAAGGTTTAAATTCGATAACTTTAAAATGGATGGATAAATTGATTTGACATTTGGCAGGTAGTTTGTAAATGTAAAAGGGCATATTTTGAAAGAAATTGTAGTTTGTGCAACTAGTGTGGATATGATGGCCATATCGCACGAGGACGAAGATGAAGCACGACGCCGTAGGCGGAGTGCTCAATCGTTCAAGTGCGATATGGACAATCCACACGAGTCGAGCAGCATATTTTTTCTACGACCCACTTAGGAAAAAATCTAGAAAATAAAAATTTCCATAAACTGTAATATAACTTCAAATTAAAAATTTAACAATTCAATTTTATGTTTCCACTAATTTTGTGGTAAACGAATGTCCAATTTGTATAATGCTACGGTTTCCTTTTTTAAATATACGATGCTGTTATAAGTAGATGTTGCCAGTCGGACTCCCTCATGGAGGGTACCGTACCATTATCTATAATAATGAATATTCTGCTAAATATTTCAAACGTCTACCTGTTGTCGTTATTAATATCAAGCAGAATGATTATTTAAAAATAAAATTAACAATAAAAAAAAATTCCTCGCGGGGAATCGAACCCGGGTTTACCGCGTGAGAGTCTGGTGTGCTTACTACTCAACCACCAAAGAATATGCAAATTGTTTATCTATAACGTCAGATGTATTACATAACTTTTGCTTAAAAAGAACTAAAGTTCCTACCGTGTGTCCCGCGACACGTTCTACCTTTTTTTTATAAATTCGAATATTGTGAAATAATGCTTTTCAAATGTAATTCAAATTAATATAGTGGATTAAAATTAACCTGCATAAATATTGTAATACAATTCAAGGTCATCACATTAACATTAGTTACACCAAAGTCTATATATTCCATATAGACTTTGGTTACACTATACCTATGTTATTTTGGTAGCCATACACGGTGATACTAAAAAATTAGGTCAAAGATTCTTAAAAGTTTTTTAATATCATTGCAAAATGTTGTAATTCAACCTTGACTGATGAAATGCTTATTTTAACATATTAAAATTTAAAAAAAAAAATCTGTCTTTTGCCAAAATCCATAAGAAGTGAGAGATGTTCTTTGTAAGTTTCTTTGTTAAAATCCCAATATTTATTACCTTGACTAAAAACAGATATTGAATTTGTGAGTTCTGCGAACTCGAATCTTTCATCCAGTTGAGTATAATCTTTGATTTTATCTTTATCAATCCTGGTAGGCAATTCCTTCAAAACTTCAGTTTGCATCTCGATGATTCTTGCTAATTTTTCAAACATCATACTTGGTATTATATGCAACACTTTTCTAACATATATTTCAAGTTCTTTACTATAATATTGTGAGACCGATATCAAGTCATCGCTGTGTGCTTGGTTTATTCGTAGTAAAGGAATTTCTAATGCAGACGAGAGTTTTAGAAAAACTGCTCGAAGTTTGATCACCAACGTCGGTTCTTTTCTTATACCTACATAATATTAAATTCGACTTCAATTCATATAAACTGTAAATAATATGTCACATTAACCCACTTTACAAATTTTATCGTACGCCCATGGTAATCCCTTTTAAAATATGAAAGCGTGACGATGACATAATACTATATACGCTTCATTGTTAAATTCTACGCGAGGCACGTTACAGTCAGAAGCGTAATGTTAGTGCACATTAACTTTCATATGCGGTGACGTCACATTCATAGTCTCCGCCCCGCTACGGTATGCTTGTTTAATTGGTTGTATTAGAAGAACGACATATTCTATTGACATGAAATTTTCAGAATCATATTTTTATCCTTAGTACTTTGTTTTACAATAGTTAAAAACGATTTAAAAATTTCAGTAAACGAGCCCATTGTGTTGCATAAAAGCGTGACGATGACGCAAAGTTCACCTCAAAAGTGCTCAACTCAATGTGCATAAAGAAGTTATCACTTCAAAAAACGTACCTAGTTGCATTATGTTTGTATAATAATCAATGAGTTCCCAAGCATAGCTAATATCACCAATGATTTGTAAATTAATCAAAATATCTTCTTTTATGCTCATTGTTCTCAACATTTGATCCAAATATTTTCTTGTTTCTGCAAGAAATTGTATCACCTGCATGTTATTATCCAGTTGGTGGAATTCTTGTACTTCTTCTAAAGCTTGAATCAACTGTACAATTTTTCTAGAGGAACTACTTTCCTATAGGAATGAAAACAAAATCAATTAATAGATATATACGCTTCTCTCATCGTCTATCGACAAAGCAGCATAAGTGGAACTGTGCAGTAATCCATTGATTAATTTTTTTCTACCTGTTTAAAAACAAAAGATGCCGTTTTACCTTAAGAATCTGGATTACTGCACAGTTTCTTGGAGCACAGTTTTGGGATACAATTTCTTGGAGTACCTAACAAGTTCCTGGGATTAACAGTTCCTGGGAATAACAGTTCCTGGAAAGTCTGACTGTTTCTGGGTCACAAGTTCCTGTGTGACAGACAAGTACCTGTGAGACAAACAGTTCCTGATTAACAGGAAGCTTCCTAAATACCAGTTCCTGTAGACAATCCGTAGTACCTACATCGACAGCTTCATCACCAACATCAATTATCAACGTCATCTTCATCTTCAAACAATTGTATCTGTAGAGTAGGGAGGTTGAGTGTGTAGGCTCACAGCACTTACAATGTGACCCATTGTACATCCTCCCGAGGAGTTGTCCTCCTAGGTCATTGTCCATCCTGTCCTTCTCAGGAAGGTGGACAGGTCACTAAGAGACATCTCCTTTATATCGGCAGGTGTAGGCCAAGACTCACTGAACACACACTCTCTTATTGACGATAACTCCGGACACTTGCATAAGACATCCTTTGATTCCATCCCATCTCTTAACGGATTGAGCACGGGTGTAACGTTTGGCTAGTTCCGCAATTATTGACGAAGTCGTTAGGCCGTAGGTGTCACTGGGTCCTAGAATTTTTAGTC
>CAJUYH010011770.1:0-10709 GCA_910591685.1 Galerucella tenella | reverse complement strand
TTCACCTCCAACCGCAAACCAAATGATCAGTCCGTGATTAGGCTTTTTGCTCGCGGATGGAGAACATATACCTTGTCTGATGAGGCGCAATTACGCCGAAACCGGTCTACAAGTTATGTTGTCCCTTCTAATTGCAAACCAAAATGGTTGGTTTTAAAATATCTTGTAGGTATGCCTACCCAGTTCGACTTTGAAGTGTAATTCAATATCCTGCGGGGCCTATAGCCCGGGAAGTAGTTGCTGCTTCTCAGTTGAATGGTCAATGTCTTTGGAAAACATTTTGCAAAAACTTTATAAAGCGTTAAAATAATGATTATTCTGCGATATCTATTGGTAACGCGCTTCATTAAATACGACAATATTACAGGAAACTGTAATAATACTTACGGTTATTATTGTGAAAATTTTTTGACAGTTCCAAGAACCAATCAAATCACCTTATTTTTCATCATATGAACATTTTCACCCAATCATGTCAACATTACGCTGATAACAGAACATGGGCTATTTTCACGTTGCTATGGACACATATTGATTTATTTCGATTTTGAAGTTTCAAGTATTTATTATTTCGAAATGTCACGATCTTCATTTAACTTTTCTAATTGTTCCTTTGTTAATTGCACCTTTAAATGAACTGTTTTAGCTCTGTATTTTTTCTATAATTAGCAAAAAATTTTCTATCGGAATAACCCTTGGACATTGATAAATGCTCAAACATTTTGACAACTTTCTCAAGCTTGTTTCTTGTAGGCAACAAGATTTCGAAATCTGTCATAAAAATTTTTCGAACAATTATCAATGTCCTTGGGTTATTATATTGGGTTATTATATTAGTACTAATATTTTTATTAGGAATCACAGACCTCTGCCTTTTTTTCATTTCTTCCAACGTAATGTGTTAGAAGGACATTAACAATCGATGACGCACACCAAGAAGGGTATTATATGAACTCTATATTCATGACACAAAAAAAATGTGGAAAATATTTTTCATATTAGATTATTTGTATCGAATATAAAAATTGATATAAAATAATTTTTAAATTTGAAATGCGCATGCTTTGAGAATGGTTAGTATCACACAGCACGAAAATATTGTTAATTGTTTTTAACTTGAAAGCTTTCATGCCTGGATTTAATAGATGTCTTCATCTACGTATCTTCTGATTATTTTAATCCTTCTAGAAGCTAAAGGTGACTGGCTTGAAGTTTTCAAAGATAGTTGGCTACCACTTTTAGTCAGACCAACTACATGCAAAGGAGGTGTAGCATTCGCTTGTCTTGTTAAGTCATTATCACTTTTTGATTGTAATTTGGAATCAGACAGCGATTTTAAATAATCTTGACCCAAGAAACTATGCCAAGACGATCTTTTCTCATTATCGTCATCTTTATTCCAAAAACCAATCTTTTTTGGAAACTTTATTAGTTTAGAAAATGAAGATTTGCTTCTTGTCGAATTAGAAGAAGTGGAAGAAAGCGAAGAACGTGATCGATTCAAAAATGTTCTTTTAGGTTTAGGTGGACTTAAAAATACTTCCTTACAGATAGACTCAGCCGAACCAAATGATTTTACTACTCCTGGTTTAAGTACGAGGGTTGCTTTAATTGAACGTGTTGATTCTGGCTGGCAAGGAGTTGGAGTAGCTTCTGAAGTTACTGTGGATGGTCCAGATAGTTCAGTGTCTGGTTTAAAATTAGGAGGTGGTTGAGGAGCATGTTTCTTGTTATATTTACCGCCCCTTCGTACAGATATGGGTACTTGCTCAATGAGTATTTCTTCTTTAGTATTTTCCAAATCTTTAGTGTTAATCTGGCTAGTTTCGGTACCACTTTTAGTTTCTATTAGGTTTTGAAGGAATGAAGAAAAACAGCTAACATCTTTAGTAATTTGTGAAATAGTAGGATTATTTTCTATATTTAAAACTTTTTCGCTAGGTATATTATGGACGTCACATTTACTGATATTTATATTCACTTTATTGTCTCCACATGCAGTTAATATCTGTTGATCCTTACTAGTTTGATAAAAGTTATTAAGAACGTCTAAGTCGTCATGCACAACTTCTATACAGTCCAAAAATTCGTTCTCACTTGATGAGTCCGTATTTTCGTCAAGTTTCGCTATCTTAGTTCCGTCTTTATGAAAGACAACATTGGTATCGAATTCTTCGTTATCATCACTTTCCTTCAAAATAAAATTTTCTTTTGAATATTTTGACATCGTCTCACGAAAATAGCACATAACAGTTAATTGACAAAAAAGCTAAAGAAGAATCGTTTTTTTAAATTGTGTATATTTACCAATTTAGGGAGAAGAACGAATAATATGGACAGTTTTGAAATTGGGAAAACATCAAATTGCTATTGGGACAGAAAACGGAGTTAGTTTGATTAACCCAATTCCATAACCTCACTTTCTTTGTCATTAGTTTTTCATAGTTTGATTCCACTTTAAAGTTTGCCTTTTGAATTTTTCCGTTTTTTTTCATTATATTCGTATTTCCACTAAAGAATGTTATTAATAACAAAAGGGGGGACCCTTTTGCGGTATCAGCTCCAATGTAATATTGAAAGAAATAGGTAAAGCCGAAGACAAGAGAAGATGTTACCATTGGAAATATCCAGTAGGGCTTAGACAATCAAATATTCTGATGGGTGACTACAACCCGTTGAAATCAAATGAATGCATAAGTCATAGTAAAACTGCACAAACCAGTTTTTACTGGGACTCATAACCTCACTTTCTTTGTCATTAGTTTTTCATAGTTTGATTCCACTTTAAAGTTTGCCTTTTGAATTTTTCCGTATTTTTAATTATATTCGTATTTCCACTAAAGAATGTTATTAATAACAAAAGGGGGGACCCTTTTGCGGTATCAGCTCCAATGTAATATTGAAAGAAATAGGTAAAGCCGAAGACAAGAGAAGATCTCACCATTGGAAATATCTAGTAGGGCTTAGACAATCAAATATTCTGATGGGTGACTACAACCCATTGAAATCAAATGAATGCATAAATCAAAGTAAAACTGCACAAACCAGTTTTTACTGGGATCTTACTGGGACATTGTCGCCTAAACGGGCACCTGACCTGAAAAAGCTCAAAATAGTGGAGGAAGAAGAATGAAGATTATGTGGCATAGAAGGGGAAAAAAAAGAAGGAGAAATACTTTAAAAAAGTTCAGGAGTGTGTCGTATTGGCAACTGGTATCAGTTTAACCAGTGTTCAAAAAATTGCTAGTAAAATGAAGTTGATTGAAGACGGCGAATGTGCATGATTTGTACGACCAAACAAAAAGATAAAAGCAACTGCTAAATTCGATATGGGACAGCTTAGACGAAACATTCCAAATTTTTCTAAAACAGAAAAAAAAAAGTTTCAGGTTTGAGACATAAAAAAATTACAGAGGATTACAATTATACAGGTTCCCGGGAAAGCCTACGAAAAAATATGAAAAAGTTGAAATTCCATTAGAGAAAAACCAGAACCAACAGAAAGTTATTGATGGAAAAACCTGGAATTCAACACCTGAGCTTCAATTTTTTACCAGATGAAAGAAACGAAAATCGATCAATTATATACAGTTTCAAAACTTGGTCATTTTGAAATGAAAATTTAGCAAAGTTATTCATTTTATCATTAATAAATGTACCTTCTATTTTTACCTTTATGATAATTTTATTATTAAACGGAACTTACGTCACTGACACCACTTTTTTTAGGAACAGTAGATCTGGTAACTCTAATAGATCGAGATCTGGTGAGTGAGCCGGTCCGTTGTAAACCTTCTCGCGCAGTAACTTTAAGGGGTAGTCCTTCCCCGCTAGAATACCCCGATGAAGAAATATCTTCAGCAGACTGTATGCTAGTCACTCGATCTGGTCTTACATCTACTTCGGAAAAATAGACCGAAGTAGAAGTAGATCTATGAGGGCTGCGTCTGCGCCGTGTGGCATGTGCTTCGGTAATGTTGTCAGCTTCATCATGAACGTCGTTGCGGGAGGGATCACTTAAATCGCTTAGACTATAACTCTTTCTTAATTGGTTAACCAATCCACCGCCACCCTGTAATATGAAAATAAAAATATTATCAGTGTAACTGTATGCAAAAGTTTTGGAAATATATCTACAAAACATATAGCAAGAATGTATTCATATTATTTCTAAGAAAATCAATGTATAGTTGTATAAAAAAGGGTACAAGTCTTTGAAAGAGATGCTAAGTTGCGTTAGACCGGCTGGAGTTTAGTGCTATAAAATAAAATAGGATGTCAAAATAAAGCTGAGCAAAATTAAAAGATGTTATGTATATTTGATTAAGTCACCAGTCTCATGCAAGAGAGCGACAGTTCGATTCCCAACGTTTCCTTTTTCGATTTATTCAACTTCAGCTGCCGTACGCATGCGGTAAGATTCAAAGCTATAGTTTGGCAAACTTATCTGAAGCTATGAAAAGAATGCGGCTGAAGAATTTCGATATTGCCACGTTAAACTATGGAAACGCTAAAGTGCTGAGTATGTAGGAATAATAATTGATAATCGTAATAATTATCATACTTTTTGATGACAGACTGAACATACGAAATATTTGATTTAATCATATAAAAATATTTTGGTCAGCTGACCGGAATGACACATAGTTGACTGTGAAATAGGTTTTATATATTTGTTTACTTGTTTTTATAGTTTCAAGTAAGATTTTCAACTTTATTTGTTTTTAACAAAACAATAAATTTCTTATCTTTGAAGAAAAGCTTAAATCATACGCCATTGGTACGTTTATGACAGATATCGGCCATGTTTCATCACCCTATAACGAGTAGCTTCAGATAGGTTTCTCAAAATGCCCAAACTATACTTGTAGGACAGGCAAAAGACGCAAGTTACAAAGCCTTGTACCTTAATCCTGATCAGTGATCAAACAGAACAGTTTTATATTAAAAAACTTGGAATGGGTGATAGGAAGTTTCGTGTTGGATCACTTAACCGAATGGTGATTGCCATTATTTTCTGTCAGTGACACGGATTGGTTGTAATTTTTTTAATTCACGCTGTTCAAAGTGTACAACCACAAATAAACAGAACAAGGCACTTTTTCGAACTAACTACTCTAATGTTTGAGTTAACAATTATCTTTTTTCCTTTAAAAAATCATAAAACCAAGTGGATAGTGATTTTTCTGTGAGAATGGCTATATATTTTCAACCACTGGGTATAGGATAGCGAAACCCTATATTTTCTGGAGGCTTAGAACGTGATCTATTTAGTTTCTTACAACAACTATGCCAAGATCATTAGTTTCAAATTTAGAGAGAATTGGAGATGTTTTAAAATCGATTTAGCATAAAATTAAAGAAAATCGTAAATTGCACGAATAGTATATATAGGTATAGGACCCCCATACCATTCGAAAAAGGACATTTTTTTGAATATGATGAATTATTAAAATACAGGGTGTTCCATTTAAAATAAGCCTGATACTACACATTGAATGATCTAATAATGAAACTGAAAATATATTTAGTACTTAATCGTGGAATACATTCAACGAATGTCCAACCACCGTACAATAACTACCGACAAGTAAATTCACTTACGTCGGAACGTTTGAAAATTTTGGTACACCTTTTCTCTGGCGCCTTACACGTCTGTTATCATAATACAACTTTTACTACTCTATCGCCAGACGATAGGACGGGAAAGGAAATTTTCGGTAACCCATAAATCGACGAAGTGAATTTACTTGTCGGTAGTTAGTGTTAAGCTGTAATATTGTATACAAATTTTCCATTCAAGCAATTTCAAACAATAGCTGGCGAAAATTATGTACAGGATTTCAACATGTTATGTTTTCATGTTTTCAAGATTTAATTTGTTTTAAAATTTCGAAAAGTTCATTTGTAATTAATCGCTTTCATTTTTGTTGTATGCCAATAGTTTCATGGTGTTATACGTTTGATTCTTAACAGAAAAAATTGAAAAAGTAGAAAATATTAACATAATCTTGACAACTTTCGAGTGTAGATCTCAAAAAAATTGCCAACAAATTTGTATGCCGATGCATTTTTTATAAAAAATATATATTTTGCAAGCTCCGAAACAAAAATCAGCTTGTTATTAATGAATTTTAAGTCACCATTCTGACATATTAAAAATGGGGGTCACTCGGAAGGTACCATTCACTTTGTATGCCACAAGTTTCTCTCAGTTTTCCAATTTTCTCGAAGTATTGATTTTTAGAAACTGTTATTATTTAATTTGGGACACTAATCAAATCAACGTGTTTTGCTCCCTATCGCGCCTTTTCCTCCCAGTATCAGAATTTGGTCCAATGCATGATAAAAATTGGGTGTCTCGTCAAAACGAAGCTGTGTATGAATTTTCAGCCTGTTATTAATCACTGAAATCCCTTATATGTTGGCCCGTGGACTAGTACTCTTGCCTTCACGTTTTGGTAAATGTATACTCTTCCCTCCATGTTTTAAGAAAAGTTGGAATACAAATAAATCAAAAATGTTGTTGCAGTAAAAAAATATTTATAGTGAATATATTTCTTTCTCTTATTGTTTTTTAAGTTCGATTTCGATCAAGAAATGTTGATCGTACTGCATTAGTGATTAATGCATTGTAATACACATTAGGTTATTCAAGAAGGGGAGGATAATATAATCATTGGATCAGTCGTTCCCCTTCTTGAATCACTTGCGCGTTACTAAGTATTGGATATTTTTCAAAAATGGGAAGGGTGAATTCATTCAATACTTTGTAAGCCGCATATCAAGTTAATCAAGAAGGGGAAGGATAATTCCAATGATTGTATTCCTTTCCCCCTCTTGAATAACTCAATGTTCATTACAAAGTATTGGATGTCTTAAGGGGAATGGTGAATCCAATAATTATATTCCCTTCCTCTTCTTGAATATATTAATGTTCATTACAAAGTAGTGGATATCTTTTAAGGGGAAGGGAGAATGTAATTATTATATTTCCTTCCCCTTTTTCTCACATTTATCAAAACGACATGGTCATTGTAACTTGAGTGAATTGATATCAATAAAATACTTCTTTGTTCGTAGAAGTTAAGGTAAGTTTTATGAATATAATTTATTTGTAATTAATTAGAATGGCATTTTGGAGACCATTTGAAACGACAGTCCAAGATGATGCGCGGGTATCTAATAATTTGGCGCCACAAACAAATGACTTTGCAATAAATGATAATGATGATAGGACCGAATTTAAAAACAAAGATTTACATGTTTAGTGTCAACGCGTTGTTTTAAATATATACCTACGCGTGTTTGAAAAAATAAAATTCAGTAATTTCTGATAATACGGTTATCGCGAGAATTCACGAATTGACGAAAATCAAAAACTGAGTAAGGTAAGGCAACCAACATGACCTTGCCCAAAAAACTATCTGGTGCCCAGAGGAAGAAACTCATCAGGGAACAGAAAAAAGCAGCCGGTACATGGGTGGAAAAAGACCCAAACAAAGCTGGAAAGAAAAAGGAGCATGAACCGACAAAATCGGGAAATAGCATGTCAAAGTCAGGAAAAGTCCTGATGAAGACAAGCTCAGGTCCGACAACGTCGGGACACTCCAATATAGGTGGAAAAGAAGGGATAGGTGAAGGTAAAAGACCTCGATCTGAAAACTCAACTCCACCTGATATGCATGTTGCAAAAAAAATAAACAGGAGCACGAAAGTGCAGACTGTCTCCTATAAGGATGCAACAGCAAATCTCGGGATGGCGGTGATCCACAGACGCCAGGGAATGAATACACGAAGGAATGGCTCAGGAACGCGGTGGAAGGCCTGGGCGAGCTCTGGGAAGGTGCTGATCTGACAGTTGTTGGATCAGGAGACCTCCCCAGAAGGCCTCTGGTCCTCGTGCACGTTCCAGGTGCCATAAGGGAAGAGTCCATTCTAAAGGACCGTCTGGCTAGTCAAAATACTAGCCTCAAAACGGGGGAATGGACCCTCAAAGGAAGAAAAGACGATGGAAAGGGGCAAACGCTGACCTTCTCCATTGATGAGGCTTCTTTTAAGACTCTGGAGACGATGGGCTTCCGAGCATGTTACGGTCTCGGAAGGGTGGTCTTCCGAGTTTTAAGAGGACCAAATGGCGGGGGTACGAGTAATACAAGCGAACCTCCAGCACAGTAAGGCTGCATCTGCGGTCCTTACGAAAGTAATGGGGGGATTCGATGTGGCCCTCATACAAGAACCTTGGGTGAACAAGGGAAAAATTATGGGTTTATCAGGGATAGGAGGGGAATTGATTTACGATAGGTCCTCCCAAGTACCTAGAACTTGTATAATAGTAAGAAATAATATAAAGATACTGCCTTTAAATCATTTCTGTTTCAGAGACCTGACCACGGTCAAAGTAAGATTCATCTCTGATGGGGGACCGAGGGAGATTATTCTCGGATCGGTCTACCTACCAGGAGATGCTTCTGAACAACCACCATCCAGGGAAGTGGAGGAACTAGTGAGAGGATGTCGGGGCAAAGGAACGCATCTGATCATTGGGGGAGACGTGAATGCACATCACACAACCTGGGGAAGCACAAACACCAACCAAAGAGGTGAGTCTTTACTACAATTTATTATGGAAAATAATCTGGACATATTAAATGTGAGAAACAAACCTACCTTTGTAACAATAAATAGAAAGGAGGTTCTAGATATAACAATTGCAACTACTTTTATAGCTAGTTTTGTTAAAAAATGGCATGTGACTGATGAGGTGAGTTGTTCGGACCACAGACACATAAGCTACACATTAACAGGTTTTAGCACTGAAACTGAAACTTACCGGAACCCAAGGAAAGCTAACTGGGAGGCCTATCAGGCGGACCTAGGCCTTGAAATCCAAAGGGTGAGAGAGACGGTAAGAAATAGCGTGGATCTAGACCTAGCTGCGGAACAATTCCAAGAAGCTATCGTGTCTACCTTCAATCGCAACTGCCCCGAAACTACAAGGAGAACCAACAGGAATGTGCCCTGGTGGAATAACGACCTTGAAGTTTCAAGGGCGGAAGTACGAAAGCTCTTCAATAGGGCAAGTAAAGACGGAGAGTGGACCGTATATAGGAAAACTCTGACAAGGCTCTGAGAATCGCTAAGAGAGACTCATGGAGGAAACACTGTGAAGAGGTAGAACAGACTTCTGAATGTGCTAGACTCCAAAAGATACTCTCCAAAGATCCTCAAAGGACAATTAACTCATTAGAGACAAGAGATGGGAGATATACACAAAGCGGGAAGGAAACTCTGATAGAACTTCTCGAAGTACATTTTCCAGAATGCAAAATAAGTGATGAACCATTAGATACAGAACAACAAATGGTCTCGAGGACTCCAAATCGGAGTAACGAGGAAAGTTGGAAATTATCTAGGGAAGTGGTTAATCAAAGCAAAATAAAATGGGCAATTAACTCATTTGAGCCATATAAATCACCGGGACCGGACGGGATCTATCCAATTATGCTGCAAAAGGCAGACGGCATTATACTCAGCAGACTGTGTACGATCCTTAGAGCAAGTATGGGACTAGGGTACATACCAAAGGTCTGGAGAAATGTTAGGGTGGTCTTTATTCCTAAACCTGGTAAAACAGGTGACAATAAAGCGAAATCCCTGAGACCCATAAGTCTGATGTCATTTGTACTGAAAACATTGGAAAAACTGGTGGACATGCACATTAGAGGAGGATCGTTGGTAGAAAGACCGATCGACCTGGATCAATATGCATACAGACCAGGAGTATCCACAGAGACAGCACTCCATCACCTAGTACAAGGAATAGAGTACGCTCTCGAAAATAAGGAAGTATTATTAGCAGCCTTCCTTGATATAGAGGGTGCCTTTGACAACACCTCCCACAAAGTAATCACTAGGGCAATTCGTCAAAAGCAAATTGACGAAACAAGCTGCAGATGGATAGACTGCATGCTGAAAGACCGAACGATATTCTCAACCTTGATGGGCACAACATTGTCAGCCCGAGTTTCAAGGGGATGTCCTCAAGGAGGAGTACTATCTCCTCTAATATGGAACCTTGTAATGGACGGACTGATAAGGAGACTCAAAAAGGAACACCATACTGTCTTAGGATATGCGGACGATCTAGTCATCATATCACAAGGCAAATTCAGTACTACAGTCAGAGAGCGCATGCAACAGGCTCTGAACATAGTAACGAAATGGACGACAGAGGTGGGTTTAAATATAAGTCCCACCAAATCAAACTTAGTACCCTACACCAAGAGAAGGGACTTGGCAGGTTTGGACCACTATACCTTCAAGGTACGGAAATTCCAATGGTTATGGATGTTAAATATCTCGGGGTGATTATTGACTCGAGATTAACATGGTCCAAACAAATGGAAAAAGTTGCAGCAAGATCGGAAACCACACTAATGATGGCAAGACGAACTTGTGGGAAAACATGGGGGTTGAGTCCGCGAATGATACACTGGATATACAGTGTAGTGGTTAAACCCATAATAACATATGCGTCTTTGGTCTGGTGGACAAAGACGACACAAAAGAATGCAATGACGAGACTAGGCAAGGTGCAAAGACTTGCATGTCTCAGCATTGCAGGATGCATGAGAAGCACGCCAACGGCAGCACTAGAAACCTTATTCGACCTTCCTCCACTACACCTCGTGATAATGGGGGAAGCA
>CAJUYH010011769.1:0-10709 GCA_910591685.1 Galerucella tenella | reverse complement strand
TGCGTTGGAATACATTCCAGAAAACAAAAGAAAACGTGGAAGACCAGAAACTACATGGATAAGTGGAATTATGCAAGCAATGAGAGATAGAGCAATCCAGGAGGATTTATGGAGAGATAGAAGAGTTTGGCGATCGAAATGCGGGATGCGGCAGAAGCTGTAGGACCCCCGCTTATATATATATATATATATATATATATAAATTGTTTGCTTATTAGAATTCAATTGTTTGCTTAGATATAATTAGATAAAAATACTTACAGAACATTTGATAAAATCAATTCGTTAGATTAACGTTTTCATTAAATTTAATAAGTCATATTCCAAGAGCAAAGTAAAATAAATTTCTTCTTTTTTTTTACTAGATAAATAGTCTATTATAATTATAATTTAACCCATTGAAACCTTCGAATTTGAAGAGAATAAAAGTATTAACTAACAAACATTCAGGTACCTACCTGTTCATATTAATTTTAAGTTTTTTTTTATGTAGTATAAATTGTTTGCTTATTAGAATTCAATTGTTTGCTTAGATATAATTAGATAAAAATACTTACAGAACATTTGATAAAATCAATTCGTTAGATTAACGTTTTCATTAAATTTAATAAGTCATATTCCAAGAGCAAAGTAAAATAAATTTCTTCTTTTTTTTTACTAGATAAATAGTCTATTATAATTAAGGTCACATATCCACGTTACTCAATTTAGTTCTGTGAGTTTAGTTAAATAGTGTGCCTGGATGAATGAATGAAAATTTAGATAATTAAGAATTGGAATAACTGTATAATTGTACAATTTGAATATTTTATTATATAAAAAACCTAATAATAATAGTTCAATAAAAAGATAAAACACTTATCCAATAGTACAGGTGGCTGTTTTGTTTTAATGTCTATGGTTCAATTGCAGTAATATACTTCAGTGCCAACTTTCAACACGAAGGCCAAAGAACAGAGTCGGTCTTCATAAATTTAATTTGACCTCACAATAAAATATTCCCTGAGAGTATAAAAAATATATAAAAATAATAATATAATAAAATAAAAAATTAAGAGTCTCATAAAATAGTTAAGATATTCATTAATGGCGCCCAACTAAAATATAAATAAAATTTAAATAATAATAAATATAAAAAAAGGTAAGTATTAAAATATAATAAACAAAACTTATACATATCAAAATTTATAAAAAAAAGCATACTTACTAAAACCATAACAATATATATATTGTCATGATATATATATTATTCAAGAAAAAATATATAGAATTAATTTTTACCATTTAAAATTTTCAATTAATTACCTAAATGGTTTGGTTTGTTGAATGTCTGTTTAAGTTTGAAGAAGTTTGAAAATTAGAATTGTTACAATTGTTTTATATAGTTTATAAAAAAAAATGTGGTGTAAAATACATTGAAATTTTTAAGTATTTCATATTTGATAATCATTTATACGTAAATTGATACTTACATCATTTTAACACAGACATAGTGATAATAATTAATACAATTTCATTTTAAATTAAAATAGGAAAAATTTCAATGTTTTTGTTTATATTTAAAAAAAAGTATGAGAGATGTAAAAATTATTCATTTGCCAAAAGTGACAAAAAATTGGTTGGTTACGAAAAAAAAAAAAATTGTTTTGGTTTTGAAAGAAGTCAATTTTGAAGAAAAGTAAAAAAGTCAGAAAGAAAATTTTCTAATTAGAAATAACAGTAGAAATTAAAAGGAAAAAGAAGAGATTTGTGTTAACAAATCAATAAAATTTGGGAGAAAGAAAAAAGTAAAAATTGTATAGATGCAGAAGAGATTTGTGTGAACAGATCAATGGAATTTAGAAAAATTTAAGTGGTAATTTGGAAGATATGAGTGAATTTGGTTGGACGATGAAGAAGTTAACATTTTGAACAATTTATTGGATTTAAAAGTTTTCTCTTTCGGACTATAGTAAGAATTGAATTTATATATTGCTAAATTGTCAAAAGTTCATTGTATATAGTTAATATATTTCTGTTTTCTTTTGTGTATGAACTTGCTCCTTTTAAAAAAAAAACTATAACAAAATAAATATAAAAAGAATAAGTAAAAGTATTTTTTTATGTGGTGATTCAAATAATAATTTTTTTTTAAATTCACTACATATAAAATAATTGGCGCCCAACGTGGGGCATGTCATGATATATATATTATTCAAGAAAAAAAATATAGAATTAATTTTTACCATTTAAAATTTTCAATTAATTACCTAAATGGTTTGGTTTGGTATATTGGTATATTGGTATATAGTTAATATATTTCTGTTTTCTTTTGTGTATGAACTTGCTCCTTTAAAAAAAAAACTATAACAAAATAAATATAAAAAGAATAAGTAAAAGTATTTTTTTATGTGGTGATTCAAATAATAATTTTTTTTTAAATTCACTACAATATATATATATATATATATATATATATATATATATATATATATATATACAAGGACAGGAATATTGGGGAAGCGGCAAAATTGTAAAAAGAGTACTCTTTACACTAATTTCCAAGCTTTCGGAATATCTTTATTTCCATTTTCAAGGATAGTATTTTGAGATTGTATTACAAAAGTTGTTTTATATGGTAAATACATCTAACAATAATTTTGATTTGAATTTTTAAAAAAAATAAATGTCTAAATGATGTCAAACAAAATCGTTTGCTTATAGAATAAGAACTAGTATAAAATTAGTAATTTATATAGTTATTTCATTTAAAGTTTGAACAGAAAGAACTTATAATATGAAAATGAATAGAAAGGTCAGTTGAATGTATAATTAATTGTAAAATTTGAACAATTTTGTATTATTATTATTTTGATATTGATTTTAATTCCTAAAATAATGCTTAACAGGTTAATGATAAAAATTTAAAAATTGTACACCAATAAGAAATTCACTATTAGGTTGAATTGTCAAAAAAGTTGACCTGTCATAGGTAGCTTTGTTTGATATTCCGATGCGGAAAAGTGCCATAGCGTATACTTTTACAACGGTTATAGAAAGAATTAAGAAAAGGCCTGCTTTGCGTATAAAAATTTGTCTGGAAAAGTGTGTTTTGCATAGTGGTTGTAGGAAAAAAGGTATTATTTATTAGTCAGTTTAATAAGATGTTGCAGTTTAGATTTTTACATCAACAGCGGTTCTACTTAGATTATGTTTCTCGATAAATTCTTTTAATTTTTGTGCTGAAGGGTATTTTTCGGTTTTCAAGTTTGATGCGAATGTCTTTTCCAAAGCTTTAACTTCCTTCCCCCGGAACTCGCATCAATAAGAAAATAGTTATTTATGTAACTAGTGTGTAAAGTAGCCTTTTTTTTGACGAATGTGAATATTGTCGCATGAGCCGCAGGCGAATGCGACAATCACATGAGTCGAAAAAAAGGTCTTTACACACGAATTGCATACAATATTTTTTCTACTAGCGAATATTTAATTGAAATACAAAAATTTAATAGTAATTTTCTTTACGCACTAGTGCGTAAAGAAACATACTTTACGCACTAGTGCGTAAAGTAAGTTAAATTTTTCTTTAGAAGAGTCTTTTTATAATAATCTAAAATAACATCATAGTTTTCTAAAAATATTCAATTCCTAAATATAAAATACAATTGCTTACTCTAGGTATAGTCGGAAGATCTCAATTTAAATTTTAAATGTCAGATTCAATTCACAAAGAAATGTCAGTCACTCACCGCCAACTTATACCTATTTACCGTATTATTTCCAGTACTCAATAATCATTTAACAATAATTATTAGGTTACTTTACCGAATTCTATAGGTTTCTATCTCCAATTTATGAAAAAAACTTAGATTTAATATCCCTTTATTATACCTATATTTTTATAAGACTAGATATCTATAACCACATACATATTGGAATTTTTTCTTTACGCACTAGTGCGTAAAATAAAGTTTTACGCACTCGAAAATGTGTCTAAAGTACGTACTTTACACACGGTAGTAGAAAAAAGCTTTTTCCTACTACCACTTAGTAAAGTAACGTATATCGCACTATACAGTACCTCGACAAGGGCTTATATCAAACTAGCGTGCGAATTACTTTCCACACATGAGCGGAATAGTATATTACGTAACGAGTGCGGAAAGTGACATTTTCAACACAAGTGGGAAGTATTGTCTCACGAGTATGAAAAATCACTAGACAACGATTCGATTTCATGCCGTACCTAGTTGTTTTTTTTATCACAAAATTTGGCGAATCTTAATAATTTTTGAACAGATTTTGTGTTTTGTGCTATATTTGTAGTTATTACGTAGGTGAATTTAAATAGGAAAACCACGTTAATCGAATTCATGCGAACCGTGCGATATGATATCACACTAGGGTGATATCATAGAGCGCGGTTCGCGTCACCATGATGATATGAGAAACTTTCCTCCAGAGTAGAGAGTGCGATATGTCAATTTCCTATATGGTCGTAGGAAAAGTAACTTTCCACATGCATGCGGATAATCAGTCAAATGTATAATTTTTAATAAGATTGACCACTGGTAAGCTGTCAAATATATAATTTTTAATTAGATTCACCTATGTAATATCTAAATCTGAAGCGATCTATTTGAAAAGTGAAATTTTTGTCATTTTCTTGAATAAAAAAAAATTAAGACGTGGCTGAGGATCGAACCCGCGTACTCTCCGTCAGAAGTCCGATGTTGTACCAACTAATCCAAACCATCTCTTATAATAGTCGGAAAATGTAATAATCTTGAAAGGTATTTATGATAAGTATATAAAAAGCATCAATAATAATTTCACTTTCAATATCTATAGTTATCCAAAAAATTGATAATTGTAATAACCTACGTTCAACTACTTTTTTGTTACTAATAATACTTATTGTTAATTTTGAAATCAATTATGTTAACTTTTTATGTTGACATTTTGTGTATCAATATGTCAGATTGTTGATTACACATGATTTGGTGAAATTATCACGTGATCGTAGGAAAAATACTGTACATTACTCGTGCGTAAGTGATTTTTTACACTCGTGTGATTGTCGCACTCGGCTTATGCCCCGTGCTACAATATTTCCTACTCGTGTGAAAAATGGCACTTTACAAATTATTTAAATTTTTTGAATAATACCTATTTTTTTAGATCCTATTTTCAAGTTTGAAAATTGTTATTTTCGTCAATTTGAGGGTTTGTAAATCTTATACGTATTAACTCCAAGAGTTCGTCCATATCAAATGTGGTTAGAATCCAAACAAAAGGGTATATTGTGGTTTGACTTATAGTTTTTCTGAACCCTTTTGTTTTTATACGTATTAACTTGGAATTTAATGTTCCTCATTTTTAAGAGATTGATCGATTGGACACCTTAAAGTAAGGACGTATGCAAAATTTCAAGAAATGTGGTAAGAAAGTTACAGACCAATAAAGAATTTGGCAAAATAGATCAGACATCCTGCAACTTGGTTATTACAATAGTAATACCCATCATTTATGGGGTTTTTGAGATCACCTAGGTGTCCCGAATCTGCAGTTAACGTATTTCACTTTCCCAATGAATCATCCCGTATATTGCAATGAAGGTATGCCCTGAAGTGAACTGCGTTTTATATGAAACTTACTTTTCTGCCATTGCAAGTTTCTATGAAGTGGGCTATATTAGGTGAAATCATACTACTTATAAACTTGATACTTACTGCACAGCTTTAACATTGTCTCAGTTCTTGATACCATTACACAAATGGGTATAATAAATTTTTACACTGCTACAGCCACGTCCATCGAGCGCGAGTCGCAAAATATAGTGTTAAATGCTAGAAAAGTATCCTTGTCACCTCTTCTCCAATGGTGCCATTTAGGAGAGGCGGGAAAGTACCTTATGTTATGCAAACATGAGAGTTTATATGATAGGAGGCAAGAACGTACCTCGCCTAAACGTGTTGTGCTACACTAGCGCCAGTGATATATACTGGAACTAAAAACTTATTTTGGAGGTACGGAGCATACTTTATGAGCTCCGACAAAATTTTCGTTTTTGGGGCTCTAGATGGTAACTGAATACAAAACCAATGAAAACATGGGAAAACGTTGTCGCCTCCAAAATCGGAGGCAACAACGTTATATATGAGGTGACAACGTTTTTTCATTATCTATTTTGGAGGCGACAACATACCCAGAGAAATGTGCACTTGCTGAACACGTATTCTCTGAAGGCCATATTATGAATTATGAGCATGCCAAAATTTTATCGACAGAAATCAATTACAAAAAACGGATCTTTTTAGAAACAGAA
Organism: Galerucella tenella; assembly: GCA_910591685.1. Taxonomy (NCBI): domain Eukaryota; kingdom Metazoa; phylum Arthropoda; class Insecta; order Coleoptera; family Chrysomelidae; genus Galerucella; species Galerucella tenella. The sequence continues at coordinate 4,402 of CAJUYH010011769.1, read as the reverse complement.
CGAATCACTATGGAGAATAATTAAACAATTTCATTTATACATCTGTCAAAATTTTTTTTTATATTATATTGTTTTTTGAGTTTTATTTTATACAAAAAATGTTTAATTTATTACCATTTATACACCTTTTTACCTTTAATCTCATTTAGATATTATGTAAGTATTATTATTATTTAATTTATCTGCTATATAATTCATTTTATTTAACATTTTCAGTCCTTGATAATGAACACATAGTGGTTCGAAAGCTCGGATTAAATTCTTAAAAGAGTACACTTTGGTATTATTGTCACATCCCCAAAAAAACTCCCATTATATATATATATATATATATATATATATATATATATATATATGTTAGCGGTATTCAAAAAGTACCCGTCAGCAATTGTCACGTCACTTCTCTATCATCAGCAAAGCAAATGGTAGTGGACGAGCGGGGTGAGCGCGGGATATACAGCGCGCATATACTGCACCGTATGCATGAATCAGTTAAGAAAGATACGTTACACAAAATATACTGTACGCTCTTGAATAAATAGTTGTTTGGGTAGTTTGTGAGTTTTATTGGGGATGAAACCCTATAATTGTTAACATCAGAAGTGAGATAGTTCTACGTGCAAAAGTGATCAAAATAAATAAACAATAAACTTGAATTAAAATGATGGAAGAAGAAAATTGTGTTTGTGTTAATGATGAGTCATCCGAACAACATACTGAGCCCATCATTGAGTCTGGGGATGATTTGGTACCACCGAGTCCGAAGCGCCCTAAGCTACAATGGCAAGAAACCTTGATAAATTTAATGGCAGCTCAGCAACAACAAATAGCTGAATTAACTAAACAATCCAAAATGGCGATGCCACCGTGCTCCACACCAACGCCCAGTGTGTCCGGAGCAGATGGATCAAATGCGCAGGCGTCAGTGTTTGGACCAATGAAATCATCGTTTAAACTAACCAGCTACGATCCTGACAACAGCGCATACTCCATTGAGGAATGGCTAGACGATGCAACAAAATTAAAAGATGATTTAAATATTAGTGATAATTTGATGATTGCAAAAGCTAGCGAAGCTTTAAAAAATCGTGGCTATAACTACTGTTGTGACTGGAGGCCCCTTTGTCGGAATTGGATAAATTTTTGTGCCGATCTAACCATTGCATTTCCCGACAAGGAGACACCAGGTACACGCGCTTACAGAGCAGCTACTCTGCGCAGTCGGGATTGCAATTCATTATGTGACTACGGAAATCAGAAATTGCGCCTCATAAGCAGATTTTATGGTATGTTACCTTGGGACATTATTTTAAGTATGGCCGAGCATGGATTAGACCATGCAGAAGTTCCGATCGCGAGTTATTGAAATTGTTAAGTGAGTTTGACGCACGTCGCGCTGAGTCATCACAAATGTCTAGATACTCTGAATCCACAGTGATGTTTAGAAAACATGAACGGCGGCCAAGGGAACACACGGACAAAAGAAATGTTAGACAAAACAAGACATTTAGAGGAGCATGTTTTAAATGCGGGCGTCAAGGTCACCAACAAGATTCATGTCGCATTGTACGCAATCAAGAACCTTCGAAAGAAACCCATGAGAAGTCTGAATCCACGAATGTGCCTTCCTGTATACACTGCAAAAAAATGGGACATACAGTAGAAAATTGCTGGTACAAACACGGAAAGCCCAAGAAAGCGTTTGTATTGAAAAAATGACGCCATCTTAGTACAACTCCAATAGCAACATTATTGTGTCGCAATGAATCTAAATCATTTACATACCTCATTGATAGCGGTGCCGATATATCAATCATCAAGCACTCCATTGTAAAAACATTAGGTGCCGTTATTGAAACTGATGACAACGTACGTGCTTTTTCGGGTCTTGGAACGCGAGTTGTTTATACTTTAGGTTGTAGTGATTTAATAGTTATTTTGCCGACCCTCACATTAGAAATAAACTTTATAGTAGTTCCTGACAATGTTATTCCCAGTAATATTGACCTTATTATCGGTTGGGATGTCATAAACCGACCTTGCTTACGTGTCGAAAAAAATTCAAACGGACTTGAACTTCATTTCCAACAGACCAACTTGACAAAAGTGATGACGATTAAAAATGCGACTGATTTCAAAATAAATCAAACTGGAATAGACAGTAACTTGAAATTAAAAGTGGAGAACCTATTGGTGGAATACAAAAATAAAACAATCGATCATATAACCACTGGAAAAATGAAAATCAGATTAAAAGATACTACCCCAGTAGTATACCGTCCTCGACGATTATCTTATCAGGAAAGAGTTCAGCTGAAGAAAATAATAGAGGAACTGTTGAGTACCGGAATCATTCGTAAAAGTCATTCCGAATACGCAAATCCAGTTGTGCTGGTAAAGAAAAAACATGACGAGTTAAGGATGTGCGTGGATTATCGTGACGTGAATAAAAAAGTGTTTAAGGAGAGATATCCTCTACCTCTCATTCAAGACCAAATTAATGCCTTGTGCCACGCTAAATTTTTCACAGTTTTGGACATGAAATCGGGATTTTTTCAGATGGAAATTAGTGAAAGTTCTAAGCATATAACAGCTTTTATCACCCCAGATGGGCATTATGAATTTAATCGTATGCCATTTGGCTATATTAATTCTCCTGAAATATATCAACGTGCCATTGACGAAGCTTTAGGCGATTTAAAGGGCAGCAAAGCTTTTGTTTATCTAGACGATGTACTTGTGCCATCTAAGACAATTGAAGAAGGGCTCCAGAATTTAGAAGAAGTACTGAAAGCCTTATCAAGTAATGGATTTTCCTTAAATTATGAAAAATGTGTCTTTTTCGCGTTAGAAACCGAATATCTCGGTGTTGTGCTGAGCGAAGGAACAATACGTCCTAGTCCGAGGAAAGTTACGGCCTTGACAAAAACAACTGCTCCTTCAGACATAAAAGGTGTTCGCCAATTCATGGGTCTTCTGTGCTGTGCTGTGCTTCTTCAAAAGGAGAATGGTGTGCTTCGACCCGTCGCTTATTACAGCCGTCGAACTACGGAGTGTGAATCGCGATATCATTCCTATGATTTAGAAACACTTGCTATAGTGGAAGCAGTTGAGCATTTCCGTGTGTATTTGTACGGAGTTCACTTTATAGTATATACTGACTGTAATTCAGTGCGCGCTACTGCGTTAAAGAAAAATTTACATCCCCGAGTTGCACGTTGGTGGGTTAAGCTACAAGACTATGATTTTACAATTGAATATCGGCCGGGCACTAAAATGAGTCATGTGGATTATTTAAGCCGGAATCCCCTTGACAGTGAAAGCGCTTTAAAAATATGTGCATTAAAAACTTTAAACATAAACAAAATAGGTGACTTACAAACATTAAGAGAATTCCAAAACAACGACCCATTTTGTCGCGAGATATTTAAACAACCTAATAGTAACCCAGATTTAATAATAATAAACAATGTAATCGTAACCAAAAGAAAACCGGCAAAGTGTTTCGTGCCTATCGCAGCTCGTCTATTAACAATGCGATTATACCATGATGAATCATCGCACATTGGCTGGGATAAGTGTATTTCTAAAATGCGCGAAGATTTATTTTGGCCAAAAATGGGACAATGTTTAAAAAAGTATATTAGGAATTGTCGGGCTTGTGTTGTAGGAAAATCACATACAGGACGTCGAACAGGACTATGGCAAAATGGTGAAAAACCAGACGACATATTGCATACGTGGCACATCGATCATGCTGGACCTTTAGTGAAATCAAATGGTTGCACTCAAATTTTAGTTATAATTGATGCATTCTCTAAATTTTGTCGATTGCAACCAATACCTAAAAAGACTTCTGAACATACAATAAGTGCATTGTTACCAGTGTTTGAAGAATTAGGTTCACCAAAACGTATTATAGCTGACAGGGCAGCTGCATTTACTTCAGTAGAGTTTCAAAACTTCCTATCAGAGAAGGAGGTGCAGTTACATCACATAGCAACAGGAGTACCACGCGGCAATGGTCAAGTTGAGCGTGTCATGCGTACTCTTTTCAATCTATTGAGAACAACTCTCACAGCCGAAAAAGAAAAATCGTGGACGATAGTATTACCCATGATAGAGGACAATTTGAATACAACCGTACACTCTACGACTGGTTACGCACCGATAACACTACAATTTGGTACTAATCCTAGGTTAACAGCTACTCAAAAGTTTTTAGGGGATACATTGCCAACCGATAATTACATTGACCCTGAAAATGCTGTCGTGGAAGCACGAAGGAAAATTGAAAATATAATAAGTAGACAAGCTCAGCAGTTCAACGCAACTCGCAAACCTGCCATTTTGTTCAGTATAGGAGACCTTGTTGCGGTCGAAGATTCTCAGTTAGCCGGTG
>CAJUYH010011768.1:0-10710 GCA_910591685.1 Galerucella tenella | reverse complement strand
TGGCAACGTGACTATAAGTGAACGCCGCTATTGTTTTTGGCAACGTTGTCTTTGTATTTTTATTTAGCAAATATATTGCCTGTAAATAACGAACAGACACTTCAGTGTCATGATTATTTTTTTTGTTGTTCTCAAACTGTTCTAACGACGTAATGTTCACATTATGTTTTTATAATATAGGGTCTGAGGACAGACGAAATTTTCAGGATAGCCGAGTGTTATATTCTGTTTTTCTTGCGTTTTATTATCATTATTAGCTAATGCATAAGTTGTTTCAATTCAAGTTAATTCAAATATCTTTTTAGTTTCTTGATTAGTATATATTCAGGGTCTGAGAACAGACCTAATGATCACACACCGATTCAAATTTTGAAATTTTGCATATAAAAGATGAATCCCTAAAATTGAATCTTTCAGAAGCTCTGGAGATAGATGAAAACAAATATTCTTCCCAACGACCAAATAGATATCAAACAGTCTCATTCATTGAACCTCTTAACCAAAAAAGGTTCCTCGAAATTTCTACTAATAATAATATTTAGGATAAAAAAAGCTTTGCAAACCCTAACTTGCTATTTTTTTCTAGAAAACTTTGTGACTCCCGCCAAGACACACTCCTGTTGGTCTTTTTTGTAATTTTGGGCAGCTACGATTGAATCTAGGTACAATAGCCCCTTGGAACTGCTCCGCAACTAAGTAAAGATGCACTCTATTTCTTGCCGTCTCTCATACTTTGGACTTCGAAGCCTAGGACTCAGTTAGCTTGACATAGGATTTGGTTAGTTTAAATTCCAGTGCTGAAGCCAGTTAATGTACAACCTATGTGCCTGTGCCTGAACAACTTATCTCAAGATAGTTGCAATTGTTATATAAGGAGTCTAGAATCAAAACTCAAATTCTCCTAGTTTTATATTTTGTGGTAAAACGCAAAAAATGTTTATGATTCCATTTATGTGAATGAAGGTGTTTTTTTTCGTTCTGCATTTGTAGATAAGCATGTAGTTGATATTTAATGAAGTAAAATATTGTCGATAGTATGATATTTTCTTCTTAATTTATTACTCATGCTGGAGAATGTAGGATTTGGAACTAACTTTTGAAAAAATGTGAGTTTTGGAACTGACCATGTAGCAGTTCAATCGTCCACCGATTACAAAAAATTCAGAGAGTTTCTTCAGTTAAGTTGTTCTGAATGTCAAGATATGGTATAGAGGTATTAAATGCTGCACTAAAAAAAACTCCAGTTTCAATAAGTACAGAACAAACGTTCAAACAAAATTTCAAAGTTTTCATAGTTTTCGTAAATACAAAAAAAGTTCTATCTGGGTTCTAACACTTCTTCTTGAGGCTCACATAAATCTGTTCCAACATGAGGCTGCTCTGGTTCATCTTCCGCGGCATCAAAAATATGTTTGTAGAAATCAAGATTCGCAACAGAAAAATAAACTCGTGCATTATAAGGAAAATGTTTGTTTCGAAAACAACATGCATCTTCGCAATTGTGCTTACATTGGAGAATGCAAGTTCTGAATTTAATAGCGCGCGGCTCGTTGGCAGTGAGTATACGGTGGATAATGGAGTTTTGCTACGAAACCCAATATTGTCACCACAATTTATATGGGAAGAAGTGAGTTTTGCTGCCGTTTCATATCCTGAATACATAGATACACACTTTGTCCACAACATGGCGCCGCTAACTCGATTTCGCAAAAATGCGGAGAATGTGAGTTTTGATTCTAGACCCCTCATATCTAGAACCTCGCTACAAAGGCGTATTAACATTTCCCACACTTGAAACGTCTGAATTACTTTCCAAAATAAATGTTGTAAAGGCTCACCTCAGGCCATATACCAAGGTTTTTTCCCAACTGCACAAACTTCAAATTTCTTGGACCTTGATCCTTCATAGTTTCGACTTTACTTCTATAAAAATAAAAAAATAACGCAACTGACTGACTTTTAGTTGAAAATATGCCTGTGCTGTGCACCTCTGTATATGAGTAGAAGTACGACTGTATGCTTGGAAAATCCAGCCCATGGCTATTTGGTTATCGCCACTATCAGACATCTCGGAAAAATTGTACAATCAATTATTGCTACTTATTGCACAACGCTCTAAATTACAGTTTCCATTTAATATTACAGTTAGCTTCTATTAGTTCCTATATAAATCTATAGGTAGACAACGGTCGCCGCAACCACAAGATGTCTTCCGTTAAAAAGGTCTATTTGTGTGAATGCTCAGGAGTGAAAGATCAATTAGATGAGAGTTTTACATTGTTTTTTGTGTTCCTACTTTTCAAATCTGTATTGATAAGCCTTACAGTAAAAAATAAATTATTCAACACTTCTCAAATCACAAAACTAAAAAGTCTTTTTCTTTTCAATAAGGTTGGCAAAACTACCTCACTGCCAAAGAGTTTCTATCGTTCAAGGGCAAGGACACAGGACCGGCCTTAATATTTTCTGAAATAATAATAGTGATTTAACTAAAAGTAAATAAAACAGATGAAAGAAATTTTTAAATCAATGGATTAAAAACAAATTAAATAAGTATTGAATCCATGAACCCAACCTGAGTTATAAAGTCATCACAAAACGGTAAGTGGTGTATGATATCCAAATTATTGAATAAAATTTCATAATATCATTGGCGCCCAACAAATAAACACATCACTACAAATTAAATAAAAATCTAATAACAACACAACATAACACACAATCAAAAATTCATATCAGTATACAGTCAATTATTTAAAAATTGTTAATTAATTGATTGAAATTGCGCGAAGGAAATTGAATTTAAAATATCTTTTTTGAAATGTTTGCGGAGAACACATCGGTTAAATTTCATATATTTTTTCATTTTCTCTCAACAAGTGGTATGTTTCACTTTTTCCATATTATTTGGTATAATGCTATATACTTTAGGTGCAGGGTAGTAATACGATCTTCAAGTTACTGCTTTAAGCGCATTAGTGGTATAACGTGATTTTACCTTGGATGTGTATTATATTCGTGGTTGAATAACGAATTTAAAAGTTCAATGACATGAAATTTTCCACTTCAATACAAGAAAAACGATTGACTCACATCCAATATAGTACCACAATAGATCTGAGAAAGTCGCAGTGAAAAAGGCTGGGTAGCCAAATCTAATCACATCCAATATTCTCGATTTTAAACGAGAAGCTTCAGTAGAATATCTATAGTCCGTCATTATTCTCTCATAACGTTTTTTGGAACGCAATACTGAAATCACTTGGGCCTGAATATCGTCACCTGAATATTAAAATGTTCTATATCCACTTTCGACCAAAATAGAGTTATATACATACAAAAATTTGTAAAAATTAGCTTGTTCTATATCCGTAAAAATTATCAATGTAATACCATTAATAAGAAAGTTTTTTCTCTAGTTTTGTACTATATCCCTATGAGAGGAAAGTTGTTTTAAAATTATATTGTTCCATATCCACTAAGCAATAGGGCGCATGCTACATCCACTAGAAGGTTTCGGTAAAGTGAATATAATGTTGTTCTATATCCACCCTCTATGAATCTTCTTAACACCACCCACTGGCCTATTTTACGTTTTCGTCGGATCCGCTGCTATTTTAGCTGTTAAATTACTTTGTTTTTGTTCAGTAAGATCAAGTTATCAATAAAAGTATTTGTGTTAATATGATGTGTGAAGAAGTGACACAATTTCTCCTGGAGAACGAATCTGGCAAAACAGAAAAGTGAGTAAAGATGTTTAAAAATTTAATACATTACTTTTAACCTAAATTTTTATTTGGCGGGTAAATCGCCTCCATTAGTTGAGTTAATAGGCCGGTCCTTGGCATATTTCTTTCTGGTTCCATAATTACAAGAAAGAAATTGTAATTATAATTTCTTTTTGATTTTTTGCAGTTGCCACATTTTAAGTAGTTCCACACTGATCAGTTCACCTCCTCCTGAAAAACCAATCGAGTGTACTACTGAAGTTTGGGAGTAAGTTTCAAGTTTCTAAGGCTGATTCTGAAAATTTTTGTTGTATATTTTTTATGTAAAATAGGGTCGTAAATGTTTCGATAAACTCAGTATTTTTCAGCATATTTTAATGTGAGAAATATTCACCAACATGATAATTTTTATTTTAAATGCTGCATCGTCCACATAAATTTGAAATATACAGGGTGTTCAATTAGTAACTTGTCCAAATTTGTCCAAAATAAACATGGAATTAAATTTAAAATTTGATATATACCTTCTGTCAGGTTTCCAACCTTACACATATTGAATTTAAGGATCAACCTATTCACATTACTTTGCACAGGTACTTTTTTTCACCAACACAAATTTTAACCATAGATACTTTTTTTAGCACACTGTCTCAAATAATTGGTGACTTGGAAGATACTCAATCGAACTCTAATATACCACAGCAACAAGTTATTTTTGAAATCACTAATATTACCGAAAACCAAGAGGTATCTAGAATAATAGAAACTGGTTCTATAATAAGTAGAGGCGAGGTAATAAGAAATAATAAAGAAATGAAGTTGTTAGTAATTGGAAGTGACGATAATCTAGGAGAAATTGAAAACAAGGAACAAGCAATATACTAGACAAAGAACTTTGAAGTTGGCAACATTAACAACGAAAAGAGTGAGCAAACAAATGAAGAAAATATGCAAATAAGTGTAGAAAAGGAATAAAATGTCGATCTAAGTGGGATACGTAAAAATTCTCGAAAAAGACAAAGAAATCAAGCCACATGGAAACAAAATATTAACAGACAAAAATGTCAACATGGAAAAGAACATCTAACGATAAATGGAAAATTGATGCCAAATAGATTGGTAAAACCATGTGGTTGTAACAGTAATTTCTGTGATTTTCAGTGTACCACAAAAATCACAGAAGAAGAGAGGCTGACCATAAACAGGAAATTCTGGCAGCTAAAAGATGATAAAAAAATCACTTTTATGCGAAACACGTCAAAAGACAACTAGCTGTACGAAAAAGAACAACGAAAGAGGTGAGCAAAAGAACATTTTCCTATGAGTATTTTCTTTTTGTCTCTGGAGTGAAAATTAAAGTGTGTCAGGAATTTTTTCTTAATACCTTGAACATAAGTAAGCAACGTATTTATTACCATTTTAAAAAGGTTCAAGATCCTAAGACTAATATAGCAAGATCACCACTTAGTGGTAAACATAAAAAAAAGTTCATTTCAGAGGAACAAAAAGATGTGGTGAGGCTTCATATTGCATCTTTTCCTGTAGTAGACTCCCACTATTGTCGGGCCAATACTAGTAAAAAGTATTTAGAGAGAGATTTAACATTGCAAAGAATGTATGACTTATATAGGTCCACTACAGACAAACCAGTAACTCTGTGTATTTATAGGAAAATTTTCAATACCGAATTCAACATTAGCTTCTTTAAGCCAAAGAAAGATTTGTGTGATAAGTGTCAAGCTTATAAGGTAATCAAATCTCCCACTGAGCAAGACACTAAGGAGTATGATGAACACATCAATAGGAAAAATGTAGGAAGACAGGAGAGAAACACGGATAGAAATGCGTTTGTAAATGATGAAACTGTTGGTGTTTTAACATTTGACTTGCAAAACACTTTTTCACTGCCAAAAGCTCCCATAGACAATTTTTTTTACAAGACCAAATTGACTTGTTATAATTTAACTGCTCACTTCGACAAAACTAAAGTGGTATACAATGCTGTTTGGCATGAACTCATATGCGGAAGGAAAGGAGTTCATCTGGCTAATGCAGTCATAACAATTTGTAAAAGAATTGTAGAAGGTAATCCTCAATTAGAAAAACTCATTTTGTGGTCAGACAGCTGTGTTCCACAGAATAGAAATTCAATAATGTCCTTTGCTCTTCAATGCTTCTTAAATTCCCCAAAGTCAAAGAATTTGGTGAGTATTGAGCAAAAATTTAGTGAGCCCGGTCATGGGACTGTTGAGGAAGTAGATGCTGCTCACAGTTGTATAGAACGGTTTATAAAGCATACAGAAATATGGAGTCCTCTGACGTTAGTAAGAACACTTTTAAAAGTACCAAGAACCTGGAAATTAACGTTTATAGTCATACAAATGCAGTCTAAAGATTATAGAAACTATGAAGCAATCTCAGACATTTTTAAATTTAGCGCAGTTCCCTACACAAAAATAAAATCAATTACCTACAGTAAAAAGTGTATATGGAACATTTCGTTTAAACAATCATTTGGAGGTGTCAGTGAGGATATTAAATTAAGTAAAAAAAAGACCACCAGAATTGATGGTGATTCAAGGTTTCCTGTTATTGATGATGTACCTGTTATTAAGCTGCGTCCATTACTGTCAACTGAAAAACGAAAACATCTGACCGATATGATGGTGTATATGCCAGAAGACGAAAAATAGTTTTACACAAGTTTACTCAGCTTAGCAGACAAGAATGCCTTATCTCAAAAGATGGAAGGAAGGTAGGAAGACAATAATTATTCTCAAGAAGCAAACACATCTAAAAACAAACAGAAACGTAAAACCCAAAAAAATATTTCGAAAAAAGATTAAAATGGTCTTTTATTTAACAACATGTTTTTTCCAGTTAGTTACTAATGCAAACCCAAAGTGCAATTTATTTTTATTTTGAATTTTTATGTTATTTTACCATGTTTTGAATTTATAAATAAAAATTTGTTTCATATTTGCGTTATTATTATACTTATCTATCTGAAATACCGGTTAAACATCTTAATATTATATTAGTCTATATCCATAAATATTGTTCTATATCCTGAAAATTCACTACAATGGCCGTAAAAGTAGTGGTTTGTTCTATATCCAAAATTAAAACGTGAGATTAAAAAAAAATGGCTTGTGTTGTGTTAATTCTATTGATTTTAAATAAAAGTAAATTTTCATACAAATGCAGATAGTATTTACAAATGGAAAAATATTTATATTATATAAAGAATTGTGAGGACTCATCTTTGATTGTGATTTTCTCGGAGTTACAAAAATGGGATATAGAACAATTTAATATTCAGGTAACGATATGCTATCAATTGAGCTAGATGTCAAAATTATTTTGGCGTTTGTAGAGTTTTTCTGATTCACAATTGAGGTCTACATTATTAGTCAATTAAATTCTGACTATAACATACAAAGTTATTACGAAATTCGTCAAAATTTTTCATTTCACATAATTTTATTTAAGCCGGTATACAAAAGACATATGTTGTTCTTATTCGGATAAAATTTTGAACAAGAGCTCTCGTGATGACCAAAAAAACATGATTTGAAGTATATTTGATTTCATTAATATAGGGTATCCAAAATATAATGCCAAAGTTTCCAATTTTGGAAATGGATTATTTCAAAAATTTCAAATGTGGCAACCTGTAAAGTTTTGTACCTCGAATAATTTATATTTGGAAATAAAACTGCCTAGTTGGAAAGTTTTTCATGTAAATTCCAAAAGAATGCAGAAATACCTTATTAATACGTGGTATGAATTATAAAAATATCCAAGTAAATGTTCCAAATGTTGACTATCAACTCCGATGCACTTCTCCAGTCTTTCCAAAAGTGATAGCATAACATCCTGCAGCATCTCAGGCGTCACGAATCGGAATGCTTGCCGAATTCTTTTTGTAATCTTTCTATTTGAACTTTTTTGATTTGATCAATCTCCATGAATCCTTTCATTCGGAAACGTTAGGTCCAAATATTTTCTTACATCTTATTAAAAATGAAGTACCGTCTAATTGTAGCCATATGTTATGCTGAATCAATTAGAGAGGCTCGTTTTGTGAGAACTTCGAGAATAATTGTCCCGTTGAACGTCCATCGAAGAAATAGGGCTCTACAACATAACTGTTAACAATTTATTCCCAAACATTTAAGCTCCACTATTGTTGAAAACTATTTACATGGATAAGTTGGGAATTTTTCCCATCCTGATGAAGAAAATACTCTTGAACAACAATGTAAATGAAAGTGAGCCTGTCAAATTATTTCAACCGGATAAGTAATATCAATATCATTACTTAATATCAAATTTTTAGTCGTTTTATTATTATGAAAATTCTAATAAAACATGAAAACTGACGACTTTGTTACCAATCATGATTATCCACTTCCATATCAACATAAAACGTTAATCTAACATGCAATTCCTTCTCAGTTTTCATCAATGAATTAAACAGCTCCTTCAAATATGCATCTACCGCAGCCTCAAGCAACATACTCAAATATTCTTAGAAAACCGCTACAACCAAATTTCCTATTTAAACAACAAGCAATGGTGTTTAATTCTCAAGTGATATCAAAGTTGAAGAATACGCTATATGCACTATAATGAACTTATATGAACTATGAACTTAGATCAAATTTATCCCTTACATTCTTATCGGGATGACGTTCATTAAAAACTCTTGCAGCTGCCCGTGCAGATTCGTTATTTCTAAAATAGTAAGCAACAATTTTAGTTTTATCTGCGGAGGTGTGAAGTATGATAATTGGGTTCATTTACTTTGAACTGGAGAATGAAGGAATTTCACTAAAATGAAACTATGTACCCGTGAAACTCTACTGAAAACTATTATCTTATCATGTCAATAGCTGACAAACATTTTTTTGCTATTTCAGTGATGAGTGAGAATAGGTTTATAATTTAGAAGGAATAAGAGGTTCAATTTTATTTATAGTATTCAGATTTTCATAAATTTATATTTTTCACATTTTATTATAATGTTATTACTTAATTATTAATTCAGCTTATTATTCCGATTTCTTGAACGGAGGCTTCAATCTGGTTTTCGTCATTAATTTCAACGCTCAACACAAAAATGTTAGCATGTTTTCGAAAAGAATCGAAATACCTTTAAAATCATGTGCCACTCGACCTCACATGCCATTAAAGATTCTCAAAGGGGTAGTCACCCCTTTTAGGGGATGGCCGTACAACCATACGTTAACTATCAAAAGTCAAGTTGTCCCCCTCGAAGACAAAATCAACGTGTCTCGGCCGCAAATACTTCCCCCGCCAAAAATATTTGAGGTGGACTGTTTCTAATGCGCCACCTCGTATGTACAATTGCATTGCTTTAGAATTACAATCTATTCCTGATATAAACTTATTCAAAAATGGAGTCAAATGTTTTCTCCCATAGGAAGTAGGAGATCCATCACTATCTTACTATCCTTACCAAGTACTAAAATGTCAAGTGTCCCAAATGGAAATCATTCTGAAAGCTTTATTATTGGTCTGTTGTTCTATGACAGAATCGTTATGTATTTTGAACCTACTGTCAAAATAGCATTTCTATATGTCTGTGATATCATGTCATGTCACATCTTTTGATTTGAAGTTTTCAAAATAAAACTGTGCTGAGTAATTGAAAAATTGTGTATCTATTCCCCGTAGAATACCCAACAAGAATCATTCGAATATTTTTTATTTTATTTTCACATACACTTGGGTCATTGGCATTGGCAGTTTGAATACATATGAAATTTCAAACATGAAAAAATCTTTGTGTGGAGTTAATTACAATTTTGATTTAGTATTATGATATACAACGATTCATTAATGTGTTCCAGTAGTATGCCGAAATAGTAGTTTGTACAACTAGTGCGCAAAGCGTCACTTTTCCCACGAGCGTAGAAGTTTGCGGCTCGATCCGTAAGGCAAGTGCCGCAAGTCTGGCGAGTGAGAAAAGTGATTTGCATACAAGTTGTTCACAATATTTTTCCTACAACCACATTTATTAATGAAAGAAATACAGTAATTTATATGTATAGATATTTTATTCAAACTTTGAACAGAAAGAACTTACAATATAATAATTAATAGAAAAATCGGTTTGATGTATAAGTATTCCTAAAATTTGAACAATTTTGTATTGAAACCTAAGGTAACAGATTTTCAGTTTCAGCTCGAGCCTTTTCGATAATATCTGGAAGAGTATTTTCAATGTCCGAATTGGACAACTCAAATGATGAATTATTTTGATCTTGGTTTATAATTCCTAAAATTGTTTTCATAATTAATAAATTAAAATAAATGATGAAATGAATAATACTTACTTTTGTTTTGAATTCAAAAATTGTACACCAATAAGAAGTTCACTATTAGGTTGAATTGTCAAAAAAAGTTGACAGGTCATAGGTGGCTTTGTTTGACATTTCGGTGCGGAAAAGTGCCATAGCCATAGCATTACCTTCCCAACGGTTATCAAAAGAATTAAGAAAAGGCCTGCTTTGCGTATAAAAATTTATGTAGAATAGCGTGTTTTGCATAGTTGTCGTAGTAAAAAGGTGTTATTACCTATCTTGAAATCCTCCGCTTTCATTTATTCATAATTAGCTAAGTTACTGTACATTTATATATACCATACTACATGTTACACGAAGCTCGCTTTGTATATAATCCCTTATTGAAACGACCAAAAAACACTCACCTATGTCAATAGTATCGGACTCCTTTGAATAATATTAGACAAAAAACTTTCATGGAAACAACATATTCAACAAAAAAATGTATATAAAAAGCGAGGCTGAATTATGGAATAATTTATATATGCGAACAGTTTGGTCGATTTTCAATTGTGAATGCCAATTTTTTCAATTATGGGCGAGGTCGCAAGTTGACGTAACCGTTGACTGTCTTGAAATTGGAATATGGTTTCTGTAATACCACATTT